>JAUELG010126453.1:0-10349 GCA_031471515.1 Dendraster excentricus | reverse complement strand
ACATTAGACATATTAATGAACAAAATGACACCCAAGTCGGAGGATCATAGGGGGGGGGGGGGTCCCAGGTAGACCCCTCTGACCCACGGACTATTTACCTTGCTCGACAAGTATACATAATTACAAACGAACTTGTTTTATTATTCAAAAAGAGCACTTATAAAGCAAGGGGCGCTGTTTTAAAACAAAATTGGTTTTAGTATTTGTTTATAAAAACAAATGCATTGAATGTTCTCATTTAATATAAATATCATTAAACAGAGAAAATGTTTTTGATTCAATACAAACATCATTAACGACTTTTAAATAGCCACTCGGATTGCTTTTACAGTATTCTTCAAGCATTTTCTAAATTTCAGAGCATAGACGAAAATCCAAATCTAACCGTCGCGATATCTGTCCAGGGAGGACAGAAACGATTATGTAACACATACATCAATTAGTAGGCGGTTTCCACACAAAATGTGTTTTATCACGTATAAGTCAAAACATAATATTCCACATAATTGGTAATAAGAGCTTCGAATTCCCTTTTTGAGAGGGGTCATTTCCAAAACTGGTCCTTATCCTTAAGTGAAATAATGTTCAATATCATTTATTTCAATGTATAACAAAGTAAACAATCACAATTCTATGTGATCGTACATGTTATATGTCATTCAAATATATTATTCTATCTGTTTCATTTGTTATATTATCATTTATTCCAAAATGTCGTGGCCATCACAAAACATTTTCGACATTTTCGATGCCGAGACCAGGGTTTTGTTTAGGCCAATACCTTCTTTAATGGTGGGTTAGACCACTTAAAATGGGTCTCGAGACCAGTTACAATTTGAATAAAAGGAGGTTACAATGAAAATGTTCATAGTTTATTATAAACAAGGCACAACAAGGATATCATATTATAACAAGACAAAACAACAAGTCAACAAAATGATACATATTATAAACTATTGATAGATGAAGGGAGCTGATTTTAAACTTTTTAACAATCCCGGAATCATCGAGGTTACTTTGAGTGTATTTTTTCCGTGGTCAAACAAAATTAACCACATTCGTGGCCATTTCACCTGGTGTTTTTAAAACCCCAGCGGAATGAAGCTTTTATGTCCACAAACTGCAGTGTACTTTTTAACACGACTTATAATTGGCCATATTGACAGAGACGTCGATCATCGCTGTTTTCGAGTCTCACTTTTGTTTCGACAACCACAATTTACAATATATTCACTAGCGCCATCCAATGATGATTGTTATTCTTTCATTAGGTGATATAACTATCGTATCGTCTGCGTATAATAATGAGAAAAGCTTCATAAACACTTCAATCCCATTATTTGACATTGCATATTTAAGTTTGTTGGGTAAAAAATAAACACCTGGGTATCTATCTGTAATAAATAATTCAAAATCGTGTATGTACAATGCATAAAGTAAGTGAGGTAAATTCTCCCCTTGTCTAACACCAATGTTGCAAGTGAAGTAATCAGATTTTGAGAATCTTTCACTACACATGATTTCAAATTTGCATACATATTAGTTATTACAAATTAGTTTCAATATTTTTCATCGAGTGTTTTGCTTTGAAATTTACATTAAAGTAATATTTGGTCTATAGAATCGAATGCCTTTTTGTATCCTATAAAGGCAAAATAATTTCATTTGTTGTGAGATAAATACAAAACTATGATCGAATGAAATACATATACGCGTCCACAGTCGAATATCCCTCTCTAGAACCTGATTGTTCCACACCAATTTCATTCGAAAAAGTGCCTAATTTATTATTTGTTATCGATGTAAACAGTTTCCAATACAGCTTAACATTGTAATTCCACGATAGTTTTCATGGTTCCTATGCGACCCTTTCTTTTTTTTTATTGGGCAAATTAAACCTTCCTACAAATCGGTTGGTATAATTCCAGTGTCCAAAATTTATTCAAACAATTTAGTGATTCCTGTAATAATTACTATTTTTCGACCATTCAATATATCTCACAGGGCTCACTGTTTAATGTTTTATTTCTTATTCTGACAAACGACTTCTTCATCACAAATCGGTTTACTAAAGTAGAAATTGTCGTCTTAGAAGAAAGATCTTCCCTTTCTTAGTGTAATAAATATTTTTTAATCAAATCTGGAAAATGTGATTAAAATGCTGAAATAACACTATTATTTGTTTTCCTTTTTATCTTTTACTTTTAATATTTTATCATCCAATATATTATTTCGGATCTTTTGATGTGTAGGTCCTGAAGCTTCTTGTATAGATAATTCAGATAAGCATTCTGTTCGTGATTTCATGTTTTCCTATACAATAACTTCACGCTGTCCATCTTTTTCTCATCATCTAAACTACGTTTTGAACGTTTACATATTTGTTTACATTTATTATCGTTAATGCCCCGTGTACATATTTTATGTATGGCGAAGGTGCGATTGGCGATACTCAAACTGATGCTATGATTTTCCCCGAGCTAATACCTCGCAGATTGAACACCCTTTAAAGGTAATAAGCAGGCAACTAACAACACGTTTGAGCGACTAGTCAATAGATCCCAACCAGTTTCGCCTTATTTTGGAAAGACATTTAAGATAATTGCGAATGTTATTTTGAGACATTAGGTTGCCTCAAAAAACCAACAATATGTTTGTCTACGTCATACAAACAAAAAGTGATTTATTCAATTTAATTGAATTACATTTGAATAAATACTTTTGGTTTTAATATGTTTGCAGTTAAAGTCCGAAGAGTATTTATTTCCGGCAAATGACCATAAATTGTCAATGGGGACAATATGTCACGTCGATACATCTAGGTATTTTGTATCCGTATAATAGGTGCAATGAATCATGTGATTTCATAATTACACAGGATGGAGAGTATGCCAGTATTATTCAAGATGATTATCATTTTGCATAACTTGAAAACAAAATTTGTTTGGCACGCCTCGCATCAAGCATTTGAATGACCCATCTAATTTATATTTATTCAAATAATCTCTCAATGAAGATAATACATTATAAGTATATAAAAAGAAAATATACATCTTCAACAACTATCGACTGATAGCACTATTTAGCTACATCACTTATTATTAATCTTAATTTGCTAAATGCTTCTCTGCTATTAATTTGAGACCAACTTCTATTAGAGCCTCTCTCAGAGACGTCGATCATCGCTGTTTTCGAGTTTCACTTTTGTTTCGACAACCACAATGTACAATATATTCACTAGCGCCATCCAATGATGATTGTTACTCATTCATTAGGTGATTATAACTATCGTATCATCTGCGTATAATAATGAAAAATGTTTCATAAACACTTCAATCCCATTATTTGACATTGCATATTTTAGTTTGTTGGGTAAAAAATAAACACCTGGGTATCTATCTTTAATAAATAATTCAAAATCGTGTATGTACAATGCATAAAGTAAGTGGAGTTAATAACCCCTTGTCTAACACCAATGTTGCAAGTGAAGTAATCAGATTTTGAGAATCTTTCACTACACATGCTTTCAAATTTGCATACATATTACAAATTACTTCCAATAATTTTCATCGAGTGTTTTGCTTTGAAATTTACATCAAAGTAATGTTTAGTCTATAGAATCGAATGCCTTTTTGTATCCTCTGAAGGCAAAATAATTTCATTTTTTGTGGGATAAATACAAATATATGATCGAATGAAATATATACGTGTCTACAGTCGAATATCCCTCTCTAGAACCTGTTTGTTCTACACCGAGTTCATTCGAAAACGTGCCTAATTTATTATTTGTTATCGATGTAAACAGTTTCCAATACAGCTTAACATTGTAATTCCACGATAGTTTTCATGGTTCCTATACGACCCTTTTTTTTAATTGGGCCAGTTAAACATGTTAAACCTTCATTCAAATCTGTTGGTATAATTCCAGTGTCCAAAATTTATTCAAACAATTTAGTAATTCCTGTAATAAGAGCTTCATTACTATTTTTCGAACATTCAATATATCTCACAGGCCTCACTGTTTTTGTTTTATATCTTAATCTGACAAACGACTTCTACATCACAAATCGGTTTACTAAAGTAGAAATTGTCGTCTCAAAAGAAAGATCTTCCCTTTCATCGTGTAATAAATATTTTTTAAATCAAATCCGGAAAATGTGATTAAAATGCTGAAATAACATAATTATTTGATTTTCTTTTTATCTTTTACTTTTAAAATGTTATCCTCCAATATATTATTTCGGATATTTTGATGTGTAGGGCCTGAAGCTCTTGTATAGATAATTCAGATAAGCATTGTTTTCGTGTTTCATGTCTTCCTATACAATAACATCACGCTGTCCATCTTTTCCTCATCATCTAAACTACGTTTTGAACGTTTACATTTTTGTTTACATTTAGTGCCCCGTGTACAATAGATCCCAAACAGTTTGGCCTGATCATGGAAAGATATTTGAGATAATTGCGAATGTTATTTTGAGACATTAATTCGCCTCTAAAAAAAATCAACAATATGTTTGTCTACGTCATACAAACAAAGAGTGGTTTATAAAATTTAATTGAACTTGTTACATTTGAATAAATAGTTTTTGTTTAAATTTGTTTGCAGTTTAAGTCCGAAGAGTATTTATTTCCGGCAAATGACCATAAATTGTCACTGGGGACAACATGTCACGTCGATACATCGAGTTATTTTGTATCCCTATAATAGGTGTAATGAATAAATGGATTTCATGATTACACAGGATGGAGAGTGTGCTAGTATTATTCAAGATGATTATCCTTTGGCATAAACCATCCCATAACTTGAAAACAAAAATGGTTTGGCCCGCCTCGGATTAAGCATTTGAATGTCCCTACTCATTTATATTTATTCAAATAATATCTCATTCAAGATTATACATTATTAGTATTTATAAAGAAAACATACATTTTCAACAACTACTTAGCTACATCACTAATTATTAAGCTTAATTTGGTAAATGCTTCTCTGCTATCAATTTGAGACCAACTTCTATTAGAGCGTCTCTCAGGATGCGCCGTTGCTCGTTCTCCGATGTTCTTTCCCTCCAATCACTCAGCATGCTACTTGTGCCGCATACCGTCACCTCGCTGCCTTGTTTATTAGATTCTATGTATTGTTGTACACTGGCTTGCGGGAAGTCAAGCTCCAAACCCAAATCCATTGTCTTCGTATTGGCTCCTCCGATGTCTCTCGCAATCCTGCGCAGTACTTTCTCAGAGATGCCTTCCGTTCCATTCTGTTGAGGTCTGTAGGGAAGGATAAAACAAAAACGTATAAAAGACCTCAACGACGGAAAGTTTTTTTGATCGTCTGAACTATTTGACCATAGCAACGGTGAAGTCAATCTACAAACCCACGCTCATCAGTGTTGTATTGCTTCCACCAATGTATATTTAATTTTTGTACAGTTCATTGTCAGAAATTCCCTCAATTGTTTTGATTAGAGCCGTGTATACATGGTATAAAAGGAAACAAGAAAATCATGTCCCATGATTAAATTGTCACTACGAATACAACAATGTATGAGGGAATCGGTTGATTTCAAATTAGATTTTTAGCATTTGGACAATGTTACTTATCCCCTTTGAGGGGAAGTCATAAATCAAAAGCGAACCCGCCCGACATCTCTGCAAGTTTAAAGGGTTATTTGTTACGCTACGAAAGAGCGCTTTGACCGGGAAAATAGCATTTAAAAGGTTCACCTCCAACATGTACATTTTCACTTCGAGCGGGAAATATGCCTTAAAACCGGAAATTGCCCTCTTTGACAAGTGACCACCTGTTACGCCCCTGCCAGGAAAATGGCTGTTTTAGGTGTTGGCCGACGTTCGCAGGGAACCGAAAACAGATCCAAAATTCAGCGATTTTCGCGCGACTCCATTTTTTCATTTAGTTTACTGATGGAGTCGGATTTCTGACCAATGACCATATAAGCGCCTGCCCGAGCACCGTTTAATATGTGACTGGGATTGGAATTCGGCGACATAATGACTTGATACTTGATGCGGTTATCCCTTGAAGCAGCTACATGAAGCTATACTTGGTGGGAGAGGCAAGTTGACCAGTTTATGTTGGCGTTTATAAAAGAGGGAACACTGGACAAGAAGGGAACACTGCTCAAGCTCTTTTACCTTGGTGATGCAGTGGGGGTTCCATGCTTCTAATGCATATTCCAATTGAGGACGAACTAATGCTGTGTAGGCCTTGGCTTTTACTTTCCTGGAACAGGATGGCAGGGTCCTACGAAGGAGGCCGAGGATACGGCTAGCTTTCTGCCTGATGGTTTGGCAATGCTTGTTCCAACGGAGATCAGCTGTAACCGTGATCCCAGATTTCCCTGTAGACCACGAAGTCATCTGCAAAGAGCCGGATCTCTGATTGGATGTTGTCTTGGATGTCATTGATGTACATTACACAAGAAAAGGGTTGGTCCGATGACAGAGCCCTGGGGGAAACCAGATGTTACATCTCGCCAGGATGATTGAGATCCGTCTACAACGACTGCCCGTTTTCTGTCACTGAGGAATAACATCAGCCAGTTTTGAGACTCGCCTACAATGCCATAATAAGTTAGTTTACTGCACAGTCGTTGGTGTGGAACTCTGTCAAAGCCTTTTGGAAATCGAGGAAGGCAACATCAACCTGGCTGCGTTTTTGTAGGAGTAAAGACCATTCATGAATTACAGATGTGAGTTGTGTAGTAGTTGAGAGACCCTGGCGGAAGCCGTGTTAGGCGTTTGAAAGGATGTTGCTGACGGCAAGGTGCTTGGATACGTGGCTCAGCATGATATGCTCCATGATCTTGCAGCATATGCAAGTTAGAGAAATTGGTCTGTAGTTTGTTTGGTCACTCTTTACACCAGACTTGTGAATTGGGGTGACGAGTGCCTGTTTCCACTGGGTTGGAAACAAGAAAGAGAGGCTTGGAGCAATCTCGTGAGCAACAAGCTTCAGGAACCTTGGTGGAATCTGATCTGGTCCGCTAGCCTTAGCAGGATTTAGTTGCTTCAACTGCTTCTCTACCCCTGTCCTGTGGATGTGCAGATGACCTATGGCATTGTATGGTGAAGGTCCTTTCTGAGGAAGAGGGAGAGGCTGTTCACGTGTAAATACTGACTGGACGTATTCATTGAGGGCCTCTGCCTTGTCTGCTGCAGTTGCACACAGCTTGTGCGTAATGATAATGCCGACAGTTTCAGATCGACACGTGCGAATGTAGGACCGCAGAACTTTGGATTTTCAGTTAGGATTGCCCCGATGGTGTTGTTTAGGTAGTCAGAACGAGCTTTTTTGGACTTGTTTGTTGACCTCATTTCTGTACTGCCAGTAGGTTTTCCAATTTGCTGAGCATGACAGTCTGCGAGCTTTCTTGAAAAGTCTATCCCTTTTCCTCATCTGTCGTTTTAGTGAAGGTGAGATCCAAGAAAGATGCCGTCTGCCTTTGCTCATCTTTATGGGGACTAGCTCGGACATGCATCTATTCAGAAAATTGGAGATCATCAGCCAGTTTGACTCCACAGTCCGTTTCTCTGGTTCAGACTGGAGAAATTCTGTTGTGAAGTCTGCAGCAGCTTTGCCAAGTTGCTGGGGGTCAGCTTTGTGGAACTGGTTGATCTTTCTTGGCGGTTTTGGCAAGACATGTGGATCAGCAGATAGAGAGAAAGTAAGGATGCTATGATCAGAAATCCCAGGGTGTACTTGGACATCTTGCACAAGGGTGGGGTTTGAAGTCATGATGAAATCAAGGATAGTCATTGATGCTTGCCGGGTGACTTCTCTGACACCTTGGAACAATGAGTTATGGAGTAGGATGTCAAGTAGCTTCTGATGGGAAGAAGTACAAGCTGGGTTTGTTGTCGTCTGGGTCTCCCAATCGATGTCGGGGTGATTAAGATCGCCTGCAATCACGATGTTAGGGTGATTTCGTCGATGTTTGGTCATTACTTTTGTATGTGAATGCTGTAGTCCTTCGAGGCCAGATGTTCTGCTATTTGGTGGACAGTACAAACTACCAATGAGTGGTTTTGCATTGTTGTGTTGTAAGCTGCACCATTGCATCTCACCTTCTGCATCAAATTCTGGGCACTCGGTGACTGTTAATGAGTCAATTGCTGCTACAAAGACTCCACCGCCAAACCAATTCCAGTCCTTACGGCAGACTGCGTAGTTGCTTGGAAAATGGAGTATGATGATGTGTCGCTGTCCAGTTTAGATTCACATCCAAGGATAAGATCAGGAGAGTGATTTGCTATAGCCCCCTGGAAGCCAGATATCTTGTTTTGGCCTTTCAGAACGTTGCAATTGATAACCATGACTAAGATTGCCTTTCTGTTTTTCTTTGAGAAGGAAAAATGCGGTTTGGGAGCAGGACCTTGTTAGCCCGAGGTCGGGGTGGACGACCTCTGAAAGATGGGTTGAGGATTTACTTCATCTTCACTTGGATCCAGCTGGAGAGAAGAGTAGCGGCTTGGTTGCGAGAAGTCTTGTCCCTGCAGGGAGCTGCTAGATCCAATGTTGATGGCATTACATTGAAAACAGGTCCATACAAAGCTCTTCGATATCTTTGTCAGGATGTCGTAAGAGTGTGAGGAGATACCAACACAAGATGAGTAGCACCAATATCCGTGCATGTCCCACAGAATGGCTGGATCATCACCGCATATAGCGCATGGAGACACTTCTGATGTGGGAGTAGATGGCCCAGGGTTGGTATCAATCTGTCCACTGAGTACGAGTATTCCTAGATGGCGTAACGATTTGGATTTGAAGTCAAGTGAACAAGGCTTGAAATTCATCGTGCTGCACGAGGTCATGTTGAATATCAACCTACAGTTATCAACATCAGCGGTGCAAGACAGTAGTGTATGCTCAGAAGATTGATGAAAAGATCTAGGTGCATGAAATAAATCCATGAAGGGCAGTGGGGTACTAGTCGATTCATCATGTATCAGAGGCGCAGTGCTTTTCAGAAGATTCACTGAAACCAGTATAGCAATCAGCGCTAGAAGCAACCGATGTGTCTTGAAAGACATGTTTGACTGAAGACGGTCATACATGATGGTCATGTACAGTGTTAGTTTATTTTAATATAATTAAAATGTATGCAACAGCTTTGCACAGCCACAAAGTTAATGTCACAAACCAGGGTTCATTTCACGAACCTGCTAAGATCAGAGGTTACATAAAGCGAGCAGAAGAGTATTAATATTTATTACATATTGACCGTGTCCATATGAATACAAGTACAAGATCAGCTTGAAATATCCACAGCACAAGACATCCTGATCCATTGGAGCACACAGTGAAGAAAGGCAGGTCTTCATAAAATACTGCATTAGTGGGACCACAATAAGTATGATCAAATCCTTGCTGGAAATATCCAAAAAGTAACCTCAAAATTCGCATTGAAGAAAGCTCAAAATTGGCAAATTAACAGCTTCCACCCTTCCAACAATAAAACAATTTTACAGATTTAACAAAACAAATAGTGGATGGCTTATAAAAAAGCCGGAATTTAATGGACTTTATCCAGGTTAATTTGGCTAGGTGTCCCCTCCTTCTGACACAACATCAGTTCATCTATATACAACGGCTGCCTAATTTGTGACGCAAGTTTTAGCCCTTAATTAGACTACTTTACTGTACTCACGTAGACAGTGAACGTCCTTCTGCTTCTGTTTTCTCTTGACCGCCCGATACTGCAATGAAAAAATATCATTTGTGTACTACTTTTGGCAAACTTTTGAAATGTTTAATATAGAGATACGCTGATGACATATTCAGAGTGTATTAAATGTTTTATTTTTGTGATCCGAAAGTCCATTGTGTAAAGTGTAAAAATACCATTGCCAATGTCTCATGGTCTTAATCTATCTTGTATAAAGGCTCACAATGACACTTTCAAATTCAACAACATCAGAGAACATCAAACAAGTAAAACATGCTCACAAAAAAGGCTTATTGTGTGAAAGTTCAAGTTTTGGTAGACGGTGGAGAGGGAGCACTTTTTTGTGGGGTAATGCAAAACTGAGTGTCAAATTTGAAATATTTTGCAATTTCAATGACAAAATAAACTTTATTTGTTCAAAATCGGTTCAGAAATGGCTTATTTGGGGCCAAAATAATTGCATTGGTGTTTCCAAGATAAAGAAAATGCTTGCACACTTTCAAAAATGTCCAATAGCATGTTTCAAATCGTTGATGATCTTTCTATTTTAAGGTAAGAATGAGTATAGGTATGTTCCGAAGGGGTAATGTCGCTAGTCATAAGGGTCGCTAGTCATAAGGGTCGCTAGTCATAAGGGTCGCTATACATAACGTGTAA
>JAUELG010126452.1:0-16750 GCA_031471515.1 Dendraster excentricus | reverse complement strand
CCCCCTGCCCCCCCCCCCCCCCCGGCTGTTACGCCACTGATGATCATGCTAGCTGTTGTCGGCGGTATTCATCGATCTACGGTAGATATAGACTTAACGACCCGGCGCAGACAGAGCCGACTCAACCTGAGCGGTTTTGTGCGCATGCCTATAGATACGAATCTGATTTTGCCAATCGTAAGCCACTCGGACCCGATTAAATAATGTTGAATTGGCCGCGACACAACTTAGACCGACTGTGTAGCTTATAGACGGGGTATGGGATGGGGTGTAGAAGCCGCAATGTAGCATGGGAGGGCAACTGGATTTTCAACTGTCAAACAAACAAATCTTTGGGAAGAGAATGGTAGTGAGGGTGTAAGGGGATTAACAATTATATTTGGCCAGATTTATCAGCCAACTTGTGCTTTTCGGCACAATATAACTAGTATTATTTATATAACTATATATGTGAGCATGATTAATTTCTTAATTATGCGAACTCCTTAAATATACAGTATCTCACAGGTTTATTGCCTTTAACACATTTACATGTATAACGTTTTCATGGTAATTATCTCGATGCCAAGCCACGACAACGACATAAACAAATGTACTAGCGACTCTTTGATTGGCTGAACTCTCACTACGTCACAATGCTTTCCGCATGGATTGGTTGTACGTCACAATGACTACATCCATGGTTGGCCGTTCGCGTAACTTACATCACAATGCTTGAAGCGCAGATTCACCTACGTCACAATACTTTAAGCGCATAAATTGCGCAGTAGCAGCGCGTTGCCAAAATGGCGCAGCTATGCAGTATAAAAAGAACTTGTGTTGTAGCAGACTTCGTGTTTTCACCAACCTGTGATCTAGACGAGACGTGCTATCTTGTACGCTCCGCCAATAAGCGACGTCTTTCATGCATAATGTGAGTTATATATCAATTGTTTTATTAACATGCGTTTTCTTTAGCTGATTATCGTGCTTTTGTTATAAAAGAGTTATTTTTAATAATATAAACAAGTGTGATTTAAATCATCTACCTGATATTGATTCAAATTATCTGACTGATATTTCACAATACTACACACAAAAAAAGCAATTTATTGAAAATGTGTTCATGAGCGTTTGTGACAGTTTGGTATCAAACGTCAATTGTTTAAAATCAAACTGTCACAAATGCTCATGAACAAAATGTTTGGCCTCTCTAAGCATATTGATGTTGATAAATAAGATGATCATATATTTTTTCTCCTAATACTCGAAATAGAAACTTTTGCTACTTTAAATTGAACATCTTTGCTACGACTACTGTACATAACCAAAAATATTATTAAAGGGTAATCTGATTTCACTCATTCCGTGAATAAGACTTTTGTGTTTACTTTTCCCTTATCACCATGGTAGATCCAAGATGACGTCAACAATCGATTTCGATGACGTAATGGTCAGCAGCGCGCAACACCCTTGCGCGGGACACGTGACTTTTGAAGACACACTGGTCTTCATTGATGCCCCGATGCTGCTTCTGCTTCCGCTCTTCGCTCTCATTGCATTCATCGCCTCCAAGACCACCAAGGTATTATTGTTTTTTTTTATATACATTATATATTTTAAGATTTCATCAAACTGTTTAGATTTATTGTCTACATAATTATGCTATTTTCATATGTTCAATTATGTAGTTTAAACTGTTTCTATATTTATTTTCGCAAGAATATTCACTTTGTTTATTAACATGTTTTGTTTGTATATCTTGTTTAAGCTATAACATCGAATCTCATCTAACAATCCGTTAACATCTATGAGATATATTCAAATATAACATGTAATATTCGTTATGTAAGTTTATATGAACAGCCTTCGTGTATTCACAACTGCTTGCGATATAATTCATCCTTAGTTTCTTTTCTGTTTGCTCTTCTTTATTTCTTTTAACAGAACGACCGCTCTCCTGACGACTCCTCGGTGTTGACCGTATGGCTCAACACCCGGCTACCTTCCTTGACCAACCGCTCGGCCCGACGACTGAAGACTCACATGCTATACATCAGGGCACATAGTCGACATGGACTGGCTACACAATGGTTTGTTTATTATCATGCTGAATTCAGTCGAGTGATTTCAAGTTTGGTGTTGGGCTGGTGTTAGTGTTTATTAAACACTAACACCAGCGTTAAACACCGAGCTTGAAATCACTCAATATCTACAGTAGAATAGCGGTAATAGCAGCAATTATGTTAATCATATACGTATACGTAGATAATGTTAACGAGTAAAGGTATATATATAATAATTGCAAATAACTACATGTACACGAGGCAAAGGGACGAATATACAGAAATCCGTGTAGAATATTTCATCAAAAGCAAATAGTTATTGAATAAGAAGAGCTCGCTTCCAAACGGCGCTAAATCCACTTTCCATAAAAATGGAATCAACGATACAATTATTTGTTTGTATGATCTAGTTAGCTATCTGGGAATCCTCAACTCACTCAAAATCAAAGTTCAAGTTCAATTTTCATATTTCATATGCACGTACACAAAATGAGACAAAAAAAACCTGCTTTTCTCGGAAGTTGGAAAAGTGGATTTAGCGCCTTTTGGTTGAAAGCTCTTCATGATTATGATAGTTGATATTCACGTACATATCCACATACATCACTTTGCTCATCTGTTTCCATACTTAGGACCCGATTTCTGATACCGATTGGTGCCGCATGGATGGACCTTCCTCTCCCGACTGGTAACGCAGGCTTCCTGCACTCCCTGGAGATAGGTATCCCAGTCTGCCCACAGTCTTTCCATTTCGACCGCAAGACAAAGAAATATTTCGACTGGGAAAAGGAAGCCGCATCTGAACTCGGGTGAGACGCCCGTTTTATTTCTTATACAGTAATAATGCATTGTAATTATGTTGTATAGACCTTTACTTCTTGAAACCAAAAGCAAACGTAGGAAAATGCAGGAATTATATGGATTTAACTAAAGTGTTTTTTTTTTCGCATGTCTACACAGTATCGTTTTATTTCATTATCCTATTGTTTAACGTTCGCAATAATGGTTTTAAAAGTATATTCTTCCTTTATTGTTTTTCCTTGTAGACGTATTCTCCCAACTGCTGTCCGCGATCCCTTGAAACACTACATTCCGGACAGGGCTAAAGAATGTTCATTGCTTCTGTCACGTCAAAGGACAAAGTCACTATCACTCAATTCTGGTCCCCCACGCATTCAAAACAACTCGGCGGGAATATCTAGAGTGGGCTGCTCTATCCTGGATGATGTTTTGTCTGATCGGCTTGATGAGTTTTGCGCTGACAGAGTATCTCGGCAGCATCGATCAATTGAAACTCGCGACGACTCTCTTCAAAAACATCGCCCTCATATTGGCAAATGGTTTGGCAGCAGTGATTACAGCTTCGACGACTCTCCTCTTGGTCATTGCAACTATGAAAATCAGAAGCCCTATGAGGCCGCGCACCGGACGCGGAAAAGACGACAACTCTCACCGAATGCAACTCCGAATCCTACCACTTGTAGGAGCATTGAAGTCCTACCGCCTCAGTGTGGTCAGGCTGAAAATTTTGTCATTGATCACAACACGACCGAACTACTAGACATGGACATTAACACGTTCATTCAGACCTCGGCAACAGATACACCGATGTCATCTCCAGGCGAGCAAGAAGATATGGTGTTGTCTCAAGAACATGACGAATCTTCATCCATCGCGTCCGATGAGTCTCAAGACTATGACTCCTCCTTCATAACGGTTACTGTCGAACTGCATCCCGACCCAGCCGTAATCCATTCACCGGAGAGGGTAGATGACGATGCTAACACACAGGACTTTGAAACGATTGATGGACAAGTCACTTCCTCTACATTTGGTCCTAGTGTGTCTGTAGAAGTTCTGAGTGTTGATCCGAACCCATCAGAATCGACATCATCTTTGCTTAATCAAGGATATGAACGTACAGCCATGACAGAGGAACCGGTACCAAGTAGCTATGATGTTGTGGAAATAAACGTGGATGCGCGGTCTCAAATCTCACACGAAGCCAGTTCATCAGCCCATGACATCGGTGAAGAAAGCAGCGATATCTCTGATACCAACGATGACACAGATCTTTCGTCCGAATATGTGTCAATTGTTATGGACAGCATTGTAGATGACATTGTCAATGTCGTTAAAACCGAACCATCATCATCCGATTATGGAACGAGTCAGAATCTCATCAAAACCAATTCTACATTCGATGCAAAAGTTGTCCCAGAACCGCTAACTGTGACACCCAAGAAAATCATCAAGACATACGAAATCATGACACCGTGGTTTCACCAGCCCTGGTTAGATGATACACCATTCCTGCCCTCTGCGAGACTATCAAACAGAGATAACAACACGTCAAACGTCCCCCGTTCTAAGAAAGGACTCCATTCTGCCAGGTCGTTTGACGACCTTTCCAAGTACCAGGGCATTTCTCCTAGTCGCCCTGCGATCAACGGTCACCTGGATCCATGTGGTGTCTCGATTATATCTAACTTCGGGAATCCTCGGCTGGAGAGAAAACCCTACTTTGATGCTGACTGGGTTAATCAGAACTACAACTTTAACGACAACATCAACAACAACAATGACGACAACGACTACGATGGTGGCAAATCTTCACTTACAGCAATTGATGTTCCCGAAGACCACGCATCAATTGATAGTCATGAAGACCCCACACCAATTGATAGCCTTGAATACCTCACAACAACTGACAGTCTTGAAGACATCACAGCAATTAATAGTCTTGAAGATCTCACACCAATTGATAGTCTTGAAGACCTCACAGCAATTGATAATCTTGAAGATCTCACAACAATTGATATTCCTGAGGACCCCACAGCAATTGATAGTCTTGAAGACCACACACCAATTGATAGTCTTGAAGACCTCACAGCAATTGAAAGTCTTGAAGACCCCACAGCAATTGATAGTCTTGAAGACCTCGCATCAATTGATGGTCTTGAAGACCACACAGCAGTTAATAATCCTGAAGACCATACACCAATTGACATTCCTGAAGACCACGCATCAATTGATAGTCTTGAAGACCTCACAACAATTGATAGTCTTGACGAGCCCACACCAATTGATAGTCCTGAAAACCTCACACCAATTGAAAGTCTTGAAGACCTCACATCAATTGATAGTCCTGAAGACCTCACAGCCATTGATATTCGAGAAGACCACACAACAATCCATATTCCTGAGAACCTCACAACAATTAATGTTCCTGAAGACCTCACATCAATCGATATTCCTGAAGATCCCACATCAATTGATATTCCTGAAGACCACACAGCAATTGATATTCCTGAAGCCATAGGCGCAAAAACACACTCGCACACTAAACACACACACTCGCACAAACATGCACATACTCGCACAAACATGCACACACTCGCACAAACATGCACACACTGCTGGTGCCCACATTGAAATGTTTATGAGATCCGATATGTACATTGATGTATAAAGTTAAGATTATTTGTAAATAAGTGATTTTGTTGGTAACTTGTACACGATAAGTTTCGCTTTTATTGCGCGGGAAGGCAGCGCGTCGCGCGTGTGCGCTCCGTGTATTTATATTTGTACACATCTATTAGGATATATATGCGTACATGCGCGCGCGCGTAGACGGATTTCCCCCGCGTCCGCATTAAGTGGATATATACCGATGCAATTCTTTAATTCGGCTGGACTACTCGGCTTACAGCCATACGGGTATGCTCGCAAATCACTCCCTTTAGCTAGGTTTGCGTAACTTAGTATACTCTATAATAGTTCACATTCCCAATACTTAAACCCTACTTAATGAATGAACTTGGAATAAATTTGCCTGAACTTCCCATATATTTAACTGTTAAGTTCCCCAATAATTATAAGTCCCTAGGCTATAGACTTGTATTATATATTGCTCGCCCTTGAATAATACAAGTCGCGAAAGAACGCACATATAGAAGTATCTCTTATTACCTTACTTATTTTAAGTCCCAAAAGACTTGTATTATAAGACAGTATTGTTACCCCTTGAATAATACAAGTCGCGAAAGAACGCACATATAGAAGTATCTCTTATTACCTTACTTATTCTAAGTCCCAAAAGACTTGTATTATAAAGACAGTATTGTCACCCCTTGAATAATACAAGTCACGAAAGTACGCAAATATATAAGTACTTCTTATTATTGTAATTATTCTAAGTCCCGATAGACTTGTGTTATACGCATTGTAAGCTTAATAATTACAAGTCACGACAGAATGTACATATAGGCATTACTTATATTTCCTTAATTATTCTAAGTCCCGATAGACTTGTATTGTATTGTTATCTTTGAATAATTACAAGTCACGATTGACTTGAAGTGCTTATGTACAGTTATATTCTAAATAATATATAAGTATTGATTGCTCGTTAAATATTATAAGTCACGTGTGGAATCCTTCATCATTTGATTAAAGTATACAGTGGCGATAGGAACTTGTGTGATTATAATTGAATAAATATTGTTTTTGCATTCTTTTTCTGTTCAAACTTAAATCTTTGTCCTCACACCTTGTGTCTTTATTTATTGGTCTTAATTATATAAATAATTATAATTAACACATTATTATCACTCTCGCATGTTGTCATATATTTTGGCAGAACGGATTTACGCCTAATTCTAATTTCAGTCCTTTCCGCTCGGCTGTTTTGAATATGGCTACAGGGCAAACTAATGATGGCTCCGCCCCCATCCAAGTTAAAAGTCAAGATAATGACGATGGGGTTAACAACGGGGCTGGAGGCCATTACAAATTTGGTGTCAGAAGTGGGATACATGCGATGAGTTTGAGAAATAAGAAAAGTGAAACAGACCAAGACAAGAAAGGTCAGGACAAATCAGCAGAGATCGAAGATTCAGCTGATGAAACACAAAGTGAGTTTTCAAACGCCACGAAAACTAGCTCGCAAAGTTCCAAACCAAAGAAAGTAGGACTTCAAACACGCTTGCTAGTACAATTGACAAAACTTGTCGATCGAATGATGAAGAAAACACAGAGACACGTTAATTCTGGGGAAACCACAGAAGAACTATCTGACATTTCTTCTATGTCGGGGAGCGAGGTAGTGCTCAAGTACTTGGACGCTGAACATAATATGTACAGCCAGCAACAAATTGCCCAGAGACAAGAATCAACAGATTCTCACCCAAAACGAATGGTGGCTGAACAAGGAAATCAACCCATCCAAAATCCAAGCTCCCATAAACAAAGTACCGCCCCGATGCCCCATGAAAGCACAAGCTTCCACAAGCAAAGTACCGCCCCGATGCCCCATGCCCACGGAAGCACAAGCTTCCACAAACAAACAACCGCCCCAAGCTTCCACAACCAAGTCCCCATTCCCAGCAACGAAAGCACAAACTTTCCCGAACAAACTGCCTTTCCCAGTGATAGTGCAAGCGTCCCCAAACAAACTATCGTGCGAAATGAAAACTCGAGCCCCTGCTGCGAACATGTAAGCGCTCTTAGAGAACCACGCCCTCTGCGGCATAATCGCCCCACAGCCATAATGCCAGACAAATACGATGGCAGCTCAGATTGGATAGATTATATCTCCCACTTTGAATCATGTCGCATTCTAAATGCTTGGTCCGACGATCAATCAGTACAAGTGCTAGCCGCCAGCCTCCGTGGTCCTGCACTTAGGCTTTTGAATGAACAAAAGAACTCAAACTGGACCTACGAGGAGATGAAAATGAAACTGGCATCGCGATTCTCTTCTGCCAAACAATCGGAAAGTTACTTGCTAGAACTTAGAAATCGTAAGAGACGACAAAATGAATCTCTTCACGAATTAGGCCGCAATATCCGGGAACTTACCGCTCAGGCATACCCGAACTTTGATTCAAGTAGCACCGATAGGTTAGCAAAGATTCATTTTATTGATGCCATTCACAGTTCAGAAATACGGGCGGGAATACTCCACGCTAAAGCAACCTCCCTTGATGAAGTAATTCAAGCCGCTATCACCACAGAAACATTCCTACAAACAGAAGCACAACGTGTAGGATGGAAAAAGAACACTTACAACCGCAAAGTTGATTCTGACCCCTCTCCCAAAGTTGATTCTGACCCCTCTCCCCAGATTGATTCAACTGATATCAACCTCAAAATCGAACAAGCGGTTGAAAAAGCGGTCGAACGAGCCATGAAAAACCTCCCCACACTGAAAGATGGCCCACCAAACCCACAGTCTGATAAAAGACAATTTCACGACCGCACTTTTGGTTATAAACCTCCGTTGTGCTACAACTGTGATGAACCAGGACATATAGCGAGAGATTGCCCAAAGAAGCGCGTATATCATAGACAGAATTCTCGCTTCTATGATAATTACGAAAGACGAACTAGTGATCCCAACTCTTGGAAACGCCAAGAAAAGTTAAACGACACGTGGTCGCCTCAAAGGACCATGGCGCGACCAAACCCCCGATAGACAAGGTCCACAAACAGAGCGAACCCAAACCCAATCCCCCGAAGTGTGTTCCAAACATAAACACAAGTGTAGACGGGTTATACGTGCCAGTATCCATTACTGGACAGAATTGTAACTTTTTGGTTGATACTGGAGCTACCGAATCATACATGTCAAAGAAATTATTCGATAGCTTACCAACAAAAGACAAACCCGTTCTACAAAACACACAAAGTACGGCTAGATTAGCTGACGGTTCGCCACTACCCGTATATGGTTTTGTAACCATAGAACTGATTGTAGGTCCGAATAAGGGATTGGTAAACTTGATAGTGGCCGATATCAGTAACCACGGCATTCTTGGACTTGATAACCTTACTAAGATGGGTGCCAAACTCGATCTCACTAATTTCCAATTGACAACAAAATGGGGAAAAATTAATTGTCAAAAAGAAAACGGAGAGTCCCTCTTCTGCCGCATTAGTGCTGCAGAAACCACCACAATCCCGGCCGGTCATGAAGCAATAATATCGGGAACGACTCTCCACAAACTCCAACCAAACAGAACTGGCTTATTAGAAGCCAAAGATGATCAAGCCCATTTAGCCAAGAAAGGGGTAATTATAGCTAGAACGCTAGTAACAACAGGACATGATACAGTCCCTGTTAGGATCCTAAACCCCACATCCTCCAATATAGTGATCCAGAAACATACCAGATTAGGAACCCTATCCCTTATCAATAAGGAGGATATAGAAAGTAGTCCAATATGTGTCTCTGAACCAAGCAAGGACATCCCCGAACACTTACAAGAACTCCTTGCTAGAAGCATAGAGGAATTACCAGAGACATATCATGCTGATATAGCAAGCTTACTTTCAGAATTCCAAGATGTGTTTGCTAAGAATGATAATGACCTAGGTCGAACCGATATGGTCCAGCATCACATCAATACTGGCACCAATAACCCCATTAAACAAAGACCAAGAAAACACCCATTTGGTCAAAGGGAAGAAATAAAGAATCAAGTTCAAGACATGCTAGACAAAAAGCTGATAGAGCCAACTGATAGTCCGTGGGCCGCAAACGTTGTTTTGGTTCGGAAGAAAGACGGTAGTCAGCGTTTCTGTGTAGACTATCGTCAACTCAATGCGGCAACTATCAAAGACGCGTACCCATTACCGCGTATTGACGAGACATTAGATGCCCTGTCAGGTGCTAAGTGGTTCTCTACCTTAGACTTGGCAAGTGGCTACTGGCAAGTAGGGTTAGACCAAGATGCGAAAGCAAAATCGGCATTCGTCGCTAACGGAGGCCTCTATGCGTGGAACGTTATGCCCTTCGGTCTATGTAATGCCCCAGCGACTTTCGAAAGACTTATGGATAAGGTCGTTACTGGTTTGCAATGGGAAACATTACTAGTATACCTAGACGATGTAATCATCTTCGGGAAAACCGTTCCCGAAGAACTTTCCCGACTGCGCCAAGTCTTTCACCGATTGAGACAAGCCAACTTGAAACTAAAACCCAGAAAGTGTCACCTCTTCAAAACTAAGGTGGCATATCTGGGGCACGAAGTATCTAGTAAAGGCGTATCGACACAAGACGACAAAATTGAAACGATAAGAACATGGCCTAGACCAACCAATGTGTCTGAAGTACGAAGCTTCCTAGGGCTCGCGTCATACTATAGGCGTTTTGTTAAAGGATTTGCAAGCATAGCAAAACCTCTTCATCAATTGACTGAGAAAAGTCGTGCCGGACATTTCGTATGGAGTCCTGTCTGCCAGGCTGCATTTGATGAATTGAAACATAGATTAACGAGCGCACCTATCTTGGCATATCCGAACCCCGAAGGAGAATTTATTCTTGACACTGACGCTAGCAATTTTGGAATTGGCGGGGTATTGTCCCAAGTACAGAATGGTCAGGAACGCGTGATAGCATATGGTAGCAAGACTCTAAGTAAGGCAGAACGTAATTATTGCGTAACACGCCGTGAACTCCTTGCTGTTGTCACATACCTGAAACAGTACAGACAATACCTTTATGGTAGGCACGTCATAGTTAGAACCGATCATGGTGCGTTGCGTTGGCTGACGAATTTTAAACAGCCCGAAGGTCAATTAGCACGCTGGCTAGAGATAATCTCTGAGTATGATGTCGAAATCATACATCGAGCAGGTAGAATTCATGCAAACGCTGATGCACTTTCTAGGAAACCCTGCCGACAATGTGGTAGAGACCAACAGTGTGAGACAAGCGAACCACACAAAGGTCAAACATGCGTCATTCAGATGATAGGTGACGCAAGCGAAATTGATCAAATGCGAGAAGCACAATTAGGCGACCCTGTCGTTAGTCCGGTGTTAGAAGCTGTAGAGAAGAATGAAAAGCCCTCAAAAGAAGAATTATCTTCGTTGCCATTTAAGACTAAAGTCCTGTTCGATCACTGGGGACAGTTAGTCGTCCGCCAGGGGATCCTTTTCCGTAAATGGGAATCCGCGGACGGTACGGAGGAAAGAATGAGAATCGTTCTACCCAAACAGAAAGTAGGAGATATCGTAATAAAGCTGCACGCGGGTCCTTTAGCTGGCCACTTAGGTGCGACTAAAACGTTGAAGAGTATTCAACTTCGGTACTATTGGGTAGGAATGAAAGCAGATGTACGGTCACACATCCGCAAATGCTCGGAATGCGCGAAACGGAAATCGCACGGGAAGAGGCGTAAGGCACCTCTTCAACAAAGGGCTACCGGAAGCCCTATGGAGCGTATAGCTCTTGACATTCTCGGTCCTCTCCCAGAAACAACTAACGGGAACAAGTATGTGCTAGTAGTTGCAGACTACTATACTAAGTTCGTGGAAGCTTACCCTATTCCCGATGAAAAGGCAAATACGGTAGCCACAAAACTAGTGGAAGAGTTCATTTGTAGGTACGGAGTCCCCAAAGAAATCCATTCTGATCAGGGTAGGAACTTTGAGTCCCAGATTTTTCAGGAGGTATGTCAAATCCTAGGCATAAAGAAAACAAGGACCACTGCATACAACCCCAAATCTGATGGAATGGTTGAACGATTCAATAGGACCTTGCAAAATATGCTAGCCACTATGATTGACCCCGAAAAACACCAGCGAGACTGGGATCAGTATGTTCCTCTTGCTACTTCCGCTTACCGAAACACTGTCCACGAAACGACCCAAGAAACACCAAACATGATGATGTTTGGTCGAGAGGCATCCATACCGTCAGACCTCTTCTTTGAACCTAATTTAGATAAGTTAGGAGATCATGCTCAAGTTCTACGTAATAGGCTCGACGAAGTCTATTCACGAGTATCGAAACACCGTCAAAGAAACTTGCGGCGGCAAAAGAAAAACTATGATAAACACACGGTGGATGTAGCATACGAGGAAGGCTCATTTGTTTGGCTAAGGAACGATACTAGGAAAAAGGGTCTTAGTCCTAAACTAACTAGCAAGTGGGACGGTCCATACAAAGTCCTTAATAAGTTATCAAATGTAACTTATCGTATTAAGCGTACTCCTCGCTCCAAACCCAAGATAGTCCATTTTGATAGACTCAAGCCATTCGAGGGAGAAATAGATCCCCGTGATTGGGAGCCCCTGAACACACCCGATGTCGCCCCCCAAGTCATTAATGAACTACCGGCTGATCCAGTTAGAAATCAGAACGATAACGTGGATGCGTCCACCCCAGAAGCAGATAACGCCGAAACACGCCGGTACCCCAAACGAACAAGGCGACCCCCTATGTACTTCCTCCCATGATATGTATACCCTCGAAATTAATATATATATTCACATATCATTTCCCTCTCAGACAAAATGGGGATTCCTTTCCAGTGCAAGTACTGTAGGTACCGGAACTTTAATTATCAATTCATCAAACATCATGAGCAGACTGCTCATGTGTCGAGGTTCAGGAGGAGGAGAGCACCCAAGTTGACGCCCCTAATGGATTGTCCAGTTAGGCACCCGACCAAACCCCAGCCAGTCACCACTCCACGACCCGCGGTACCAGAGCCAACGCCTATTCCCCCCATGATCACCCCAATTCCTCAAACACCCGCCAGCTCTCGCCCGGTTACCCCCCTCCTCCTCAACACGGCACCCTCACCAACTCCGTCTCATCGGACCATTACGTCCTCCACCTCACGCCCAATTACCCCCCTCCTCAACTCAGCATCTTCCCCTACCCCATCTCGCCCGGTTCCTACTCCCTCTCCCAGTACGGACATCGGGCTGCCCCTCTCTCCAGACTTGACAGAAGACAGCAGCAGCCACGCGACGCTAAGCGTCCATCCGGAGGAAGACGAGGAATGGGAGGAACTCTTCAATGAGGACGCGAATACACAAACGACAAATCCCGACGACCATATTAGCCGGCTTATGGAACACTGCCGCAAGGCGCTAGACACCAATAAAACCGCGGGACCCATTTACAATGCGGAGGAGCACAATACGTATCACGTATTGGCTAACGGCGAGTCGATAGTTCGTTGCACCGAGACGCTCCACTTGCCAGGAGGCGGATTTTATAGCCGCTTCTACTATAAAGTAATCAAAAAATAAATCTATGTATATGTTCGCACCTATAAATATGTTCTTTTATAGTTCAAATGTTTCTTAACTTTCACTTCACCTATGCCTCTCTTTCACTATCCACCTTTCCCTATATTCCTATTTCTGCTCTTTTCATGATATACACCTAACGGAATTATACATTGTAACGCCACTGAGTAGATCTAACTGTAATTGTTATGAGCTTTTGAAAATGTACATTTTGAGTGGTGATAGAAATATGATATAAGGTTGTTCTTTGATTATCATAAAGAACATACAATTTGTTACATGTGGTAGAAAGACGGTTGTTTTAAGTTGCAATTTCTGGTTGATGATGAATGTTGTTGATCATGATGATGGCGCCAAATACCATTCCCCTGTCCCGAATGTAGGATTTAGGTGATTCTCTATAAGTGGGCAAAGTAGGACAACCGTCACAACTGCCAGATGTTGATATATATTAATTTTATAGAAACATTTTCTTAATTGTCTTATAAAATATATATTTGCGATTTAAAGCAAGTATCAATACTTTTAGGGTTCATCACTCGAAATATGTGTTATTCTTTAAATGCGGGACGCATTTTTATGGGGAGGAGGGCTGTGTAACGCGCCTCGTCCTTATTAAGTTAATAAGCTTCAGGCTTTAATAAGACTACTCCTTTTTTTTATGACGACAATTTTATAGGTGAATTTGATTAAACATTCCATTCATAAATATTACCTTAGCATTGAATGTTTTAATATTGAGATTATTAATTTACTTTATATTTAATGAAATGTCAAATTGATAAATTGGTTATTTTATAACAGCTTAGAATCAATTATATAAGTATTATTTTGATGCATATTTTCACATAAATTATCGAAGTCCGGTATTGTAAATAAACGCACTGCACATGTACGCGCGACGCTATGAGCCGAGTTGGAAACTTTCATATTTAGCTGTCAGAAATATTTCTTGTATTTCCGTCTTATTAATGAGTATTAAAATAGTGTTATATATTGCATATATTAGAATGATGTTGTCATAGAGTATGCGAATACTTTAAACGCTAAAACTTTGTTATAACAGATAGAATTGAACATGTTTAATAATAGACATACCTACGCAAACACGCACAATGTCACACACATACACTGACACACACTGACATACAAATTAATGCATACCAATTGCAAACACACACACACACAAATAAATGCACACTTCTAATGCTTCTTCATTTTTTTTTCATGTTGATTGTGATAAGATGAAATGCATACATCAAGGTATTGATTGTGTACAATAGCCTATAGGCCTAGCGTACTGTTTTTTATTTTCTCGGAAAGGAAAATAACAATAATTTAAACAAATGTGTAAGAAGATGTCCTAAAAACTGCTAAAAGCATTCCAAATTTAGCCCGGCATAGCATCAGGTCAAGCGTTAAAGTGATCTAGAAACTGTTTTGTGTCAAATAATAAATAAAAATCTGAATACAGATGTGTGAAAATTCCGTGACAAAATTAATGTTACATGAATGAGCGAAAATGCAAAGTGATATTTTCTGAATCATTGCACTAACTTTCCACACAGATGTTAGTAATCCAATGAATACAGATTTGTGAAAATTCCATGACCAAATTGATGTTATATGAATGAGTACTGAGGGAAAATGCAAAGTGACATTTTTTTAATCATTACACTAACTTACCACCCAGTAGGCTAGTTAGTATCCAGTGGGTAATCAGATATCCGAAATATGCTTACATATTTTGCTAACGAAAGGGGAATAGATCCTCGACTAAATCCATTTAAAGGAAAGAATATACAGTTCATAAAGTGTAATGTTCAATTATAACAAATGTAATGATATGCTGTATGGTGCATACGACTTTATTGATCTCATCGATGAAGATATATAATTGCATTTCCAAAGTAAAGACATAATTACTGCATTTGTTGATACCTTTTTGTCCCTAAAAAAACAAACAATTCAGTTTCTAGAACCTAAATTTGAATTGGTCCTGAACTCAGTTCCTCGCCTACCCGCCCCCCCCCCCCTCCCACCCACTTGCAGGATTCTTGACAAGCTTTTTCGGCCTCAAAAATTATGGACCTGTCCTGGTCTAGGCCTATCTACGACTACCCTACCCCCATCCCCTCCACCCCCTCCACCCCCACTGCTGGCAATTTTCCTGACGAAATAACCCTACTCCCCTTGACAGAATCCTGGGTACGCCACTGGTTACAAAGTGTGCTGCCTGTCTTTGGACTCGTTCAATGGACGGGATGTTTTTGATGGTGTGGGGATCCCGGGCCGCAACTGCGTGGTACTCTTTCCAGGTAAGTATTCTACATCTTTTGTTTAAGGCAGCTTTAGCATGTAAGCAACATCACGTACATTGTGCAACCAGAACATTGTGTCAGGGTCCGAGTTGTTTAAGTTGGGATTTGGGTTTGGTTGGCGGAGGACTGGGCACTCGTAGATTATGTGGGCAGCAGATTGCTCAAGTAAGCTACGAGAGCAGGCTGGGGAGAGTCTAAGCCCCCAGCGGTGCATGATGGCGTCGAACCGGCCAACTCCTGTGCGGAACCGGATCAGCATCTCCATCTGGAGGCAGACTAGTGTTGGGGTTCACTGTGAACTGTGGTGGCCGTGACATGTGCTGCCATGCATCCGTCCATGCGCTGAGGGTGTTATAGTTTCCATCTTGTAGGACTACTGCATGGCGGATGAATGGTCTGCGGGAACGCAGGCGTTGCGGTTCTGGTTGGACGTTCTGGGTATTGTGGTGGAGGACTAGGTAAGGTCTGATTATAGCCAGGTCTCATCATGGCTGCGCAATGGTGGCCATCTCAGCCTTGACATCTCAGCGCATCTCGAGGGTGCTGTATAGCTTCAAACCAAGCTCACCAAGGGTCCTCCCACCTGTCAAAACATCATGGATTCATTACTTGAAGAAACAAAAAATGGGCATGATAAATCGCAATATATGCACAGGCCGACAGAAAGATATCTCCATTTAGAGAATACATTTAATGGTTTATAATTTCGCACCTCGATTATCAACTAAATACGCTATAGAAGTGCAACATATAAGTCTGGGGATGTTCATAACATTCCTATCTACGATCTGCAAAAGAAAGTAGTACGTGCAATCTGCCTCAAAGGACCATGAGAACATACTGGCCCTACATTTATTTCGTAATTTTCAAATGCTAGATGTTTATAAATTGTACAAATTTGCGATTGGATATACAATGCAAGATGTAAAAATTATGAAATCTGCATTATGATAATATTGGGAAAGGATGGGCCCAAAATGCTATCTTTGCTATCGCTAGTTCCTTTGTTTCTTTTTTTTTACCAGCTATATGGTTTCTTTTCCTTATTTTGTGATTGACATTTATTTTCTTTATACCGATGTTGTTGGTTGGTATGTGAATTTCATTCAATTTCATTTCATTTCATTTCATATGGTCAAAACAAAACTCAAGATTTAAATGTTTACCTAAAAGGAATCGGCTCTGAAAGGTAAGACGGTGGACATTCGGAGGGACTCCCGTCTTCCGCTCCACCTGTCGCTTCAACGCGTTCACATCATCGGACAACCTCACCATGATTGCCTGAGATCTGCCTTCGAAGTCTCGGACAAACACCTGGACGTCCAGTTCCTG
>JAUELG010126009.1:0-10352 GCA_031471515.1 Dendraster excentricus | reverse complement strand
GGTATAGGTGGGGTTTTGTGCGCAGTAATGTATGCGCTAACATCTCGAACAGCCGATTCAGCATGATGTTATTAATCACGAAGTTTTGTTAAACATTTATTTATTTATTCATAAATTATTGATATTATTTTTGTTTCTAATACATAAAGCAATCAATCAAAACGGTTTCTTACGGGTGTGTGCGAAAGTAGGTGTTTTGCAATTGTTTCAACATTTTCATTATACGTCATTTTGATGATAATGATGGATGTTAACAATTCATTCAAAACATTTGAATTGACACTTATCTATAAATTCAGCTTGTTTCAAAGCTTAGCTTGGTATCGAGATAAATATAATAGGGTAAGTAAGTTTGGCACCATGGGACTCGAGAGGGTTCAGTGGGATGGGACGTTTACCCTTTGAATAATATCCCTATAAGTTGAACATTCTTCTTTTAACCGAGCATGGTGGCTTAGAGGTTAGTGTGTCCGCCTCATGCACGGGAGGTCCCGGGTTCGAACCCAGAACGGGTCATACCAAAGAATTTAAAAATGGTACCTTCTGCCTTCTAGCCAGGCCCTCGGCATTTATAGAATGGAGAAGGGAAAATTAATCACAGGAGTTACCAGAGGACTGGCCCCCTTCTGTAGCGATATCCCTACATATAGACCTGTGGCCAAGGGCTAATGAATCGGAGATAGGCGCCCCCTTACATGTATGTGCCAGCATTGGCACGGGAAGGACTTTAAAATTTGTTTTTAAGTCGAACATTACATTGAGATATATCAACAAAACGCACATACCATAGGTATGTTTCTGCGGAGAGTGTCCGATGTAATTAATTCGATTGATGTATTTGATGTTTGTTTAGCTTTTCGTTCACTTTCTACTTTTGCCGGAAAACGATTTTGAATTGCTCCCCAGGAATGTCTTGGCATTATTCCGTGTGTTTGCCAACAGGGCGCTTCACGGTGAGATTATCATAATTGGAGAGCGATTAAATAATAAAAACCCCCACACAATGGAAGCATACCTCTAGTTAGGGACCGTTGTTGTGTGTATGATTCCAAGAGGCGATGTAAGTCAAACCCGATTGGTGAAGCCATTATCGAAAGGAGTTGGAAAACGCCCCCGCCCTATCAAAAATACCCCCTAAAAAAAAGTGAGCGACATACCCCTACACAATGGGCGCATACTTTCATTCAGGTGACGTTGTTGTGAATAATGGTTCCAAGGGGCGAGGCAGTCAAACCCGATTGGCGTAGCCATTACCGAAAGGAGTTGGAAAACGCCCCTGCCCCACCAAACATACCACCCCTCCCCCCACCCCACCCCCCCCCCCAAACAAAGCAACAACAAAAAAAATTCGGATACGGGTAACCGGGAAAAAAAAAAAATTTAAATAAAAAAATAAAAATAAAAATAATTAAATTGCTGCAGATAATGCCTTGTGTCCCTGAAAACCTCACATTTTTCTGAGCATTTTGATAACAAAATCTCAATTTCGCCAAAAATGCGCAACAATCATACGGCCTTGTGGCTCTAAGCCCTCGAAAACATGAATGTCTCAAAATTATGCATGTTATGCGCACGCGGCCTATTGTATAATGAGTGCATGACACAGACATGGAGGCATATGTGATGCAGGTACATTATACAGGGTGGCGCTGCTAAGTGCAAAATGCTAAGGGAAGGGGGGGGGTGGGGAGGGGAGGGAGCAAATCAGTTAGATAAGGGGGAAATATTATGGACAATTTTACCTCCGTGTTTTAATTCTTGTTATTCTATATACTCTACAATAGTATATATGCACTATTTTACAAAATGGATACATAGCACAATTCTATTTAAATTTCGAATTCAATGTTATGTATGCTTCCAACAAAAAATTACAAAATAATGATTTACAAAAAAATTTTGAATGAAAATACATAATAGAAATAATGCATAGTGAGAACAACAAGTATGATTGGAAATTAATACGTATCGATATCGCGATGCAACAAATTACACATAATTGTATTATTAACCCTGGGCTGCCCGCCCCCACTACATGCAATTATCTAGACTGACCCTGTCCACACTACTGGAGGCACGCAGGGGGGGGGGGGGGGGGGTGTGGGGGATAACGAACCAATATACCATTGTCGGACTGCATCCCCATTCTATATACAGTGCATCTCCATCCCATCCCCGAATCGATGGTGTCGCAGAAGAGATGCGAGAGGGTAATGCTTCAGCTGGGCAGGTGACGCGCAATCCATCCCGCGCACCGAGCCGGTCGGGGAGCGCGCATCCACCTATCGCCTTCGCGCTCGAGCGTCGCTCAGCTCTGCATTGCGCGCGTGCGCGCGTGTGTGCGCGTGTGTGTGACCAACATCGTAATCATGATCGTAATTGTGTTGTGTGTTGCGTGTTATGTTTTTTTGTGTGTGTCTGTGTTTTCAATTCTTGTTTAGTCGTTTAGAGCCACCCGAGATCACTTTTCATGTTTACAAGTGTTTGAGGTGGTGCTCGAATCTGTAACGACACACGGGGTGGCTGGCTGGCTTGGTTTCTGTTCTTGTTTTTTCTCCCCCTCCACATGGTCCCAGAGTATTAATGATGGAGCGAACGGGAGAGAGTGTCGTTACCAAAAGGAGAACCCATGTATAGCATAAAAGGAGGTTGACATTTAGCTTTAATCAGAGATGGGAGTGGGGGGGGGGGGGGGCGGGGGTATGGATTTGGGTATTCAAATCCCTCACGCGGGAAGCTCGTTAACCAAAACGTGCATGATAATAATAATAATAACTTTTGAAAGCGTTTTTAAACAAATAAATAATCAAGAAACATTACCCCACCCCCGTCATCCCAATCTGATATGACCTCGGTATACCACCGGAGCTCGAATTAAATAATGTTCCAAGAACATACTAATTAATTGAAAAAAAAACACACACACAAAACTGAACTTGTCACCATGATTATTATCACCGACGTACTATCTGAGACTAGTTACTGACAAGGGTATTAAATGTGGACATAAACTTTGCTGATGAAGATAACGATACCTTGTTGTCGTGCATGCAATAACTTGACAATTTTACAAGTTGGAGTTCGTGTTAACACTGTCGGCTCGCCTTCCAAGTTCGACCGCTTTAACGACATTGTTCAAGTGGACTCAATCCTTTGCCCGAAAGGTTGCGAACAACCTCTTTATTGGAGAGTAACTGTTGTTCCATGGAGGCGTAGCTAGGCTTGCTTAGAATGGGAAAGGGGCGAGGATAATTTCCCCCATTTAACTCACCAATGTTGGTAAGATATGAAATAAATGAATACCTATGATATGTTAAGTTATTTTGATGAAAACTGCTCTTAAATGGGTATAGTAATTGCACCCGGGAAGGGAGGGGGATGGGGGGGGGGGGGGTACTGATCACCAATGTTGCTCCCAATAATCTTGTGTGCATAACTATGCAGTCTTGATTATTTTGTAGCTTGACTGAATTGTGATTGATTATGTGAACGTCAAAGAGATCAAATCTATTTCGATGTATTTCATGCAGAGATACATTATAACACCATGTACCACCATCATAACAACAATATGCAATTAAGTTAAGCGTTATAGCCTTACGTCCGTGACGGACGAACTATACGACATCAGTCTTAGTTATATTATATCATACGCAATGACAAAAAATCATATAAATGCAACTAATCAAAATATAGCACTAAAGAATTTCATGTGTTTGGGTCTAGTGGACATGACAGAAATAGTATGAAAAAGAAGGTCGTGGACTCGTGGTTTCAACACCTACCTGAATCCACATGCATTCCCCCCCCCCCGCCCAGAATGATTTCAACATGCACTCGCTGCATATCCCTTGTTTAACATACGCCCTTTAAAAGCAAACATACGATCATTATAAATGTTAACATCACATTTGCTATTTAAAATTTGTCTCATTTATATAGCAAAGAACATAAAAGTACAAAGTTTTAAGAGCTTTTTTGTTTTATGTTTTCGAGTGCTTATGTACACAACTGGGACACGAGCGTATGAACTTGAGAACATGATGTTAACACATTGAATACGTTACAGGTAACAGCATATCAATCGTTAGTGGATAATGCATTTTATTAAGTCCGGCGCAGACAGATCCGCGACTCAACCAAATCCGACTGGTGTTTAGGCAGAATAGAGTCAGTTTCGCTCAGTCGAAGCCGATCCAACATGTTGAATCGGCCCCGAATGACCTCCGACTGGCACTTGACTGGAAAGGCAGCGCAAACTGAGTTAATAATCAGGCTGAAAATCAGTCGGATCGGGTCGAGTCGGCTCTGTCTGCGCCGGGCATTAAGCACTCCGCTCGCAGAGCCAACGCAACCCGATCCGACTGGCTTTCAGTCAAGCTATAGTAGGTTTCCGGTAGCCGATTTAACATGTTGAATCGGCCTCGAAGGATATCCGACCGGCTATTGATCGATCCGGAAAAATAGGAGTCCTATACTAAGCAGAACCGACTGAAAACCGAAAACTAGTCGGATCGGGTCGAGTCGGCTCTATGTGCAGAGGGCTTTATGTTATACCAAACAATCAAAATTCGTTTGCAAAGGGTTAACTTGACTTCTATGATTACATTAATTTTGAGGTGACTTGAGTAGGTACACGACACCCCGAGACAGTAGGCCGATAAGCCGCCGAGAGAACGGGGGGAACAACAGCCAGATCAAACACGGGGCTCTTGTATTTTGCAGTCGAGTTGATAGCCGAGCAAACATACGCAGTGGTATTGTTAGATACTGATAGTATAACCACACACCCTATTCACCAAAAAAAAAAAAAAAAAAAAAATTCAACCGTGCTAGCTGACAAATTAAAGGTCTGGGTCATCGATTTCTGTTTAATAATATATTTTTTTTGTAAATCATGTGTTTTCGAAGTAGTGTTGTCCCGCCCTATTGCCACAATTGTTATTATGATAATGAGTTTGGTTTTACTTAAACAAATGTTGTTTTCACACGATTGTTATTTGTAACAATTTCACAATTAAATGAATCTTATCAAAGAGTTTAGTTTAAATTGGGGACTACATTACAAAACAAGGATGGTTACTTGGTCGGGTGTTAATTAACCTGGGCGCTAGCTATCACATGGATGATATTGACTAGAATGCTCCCCAGGGAGTTGAGATGTGCACACGATAATTGCGCGGGCTTGACCTGTACCTGATGACCAATGGTATTAATAAAAGCGCATAAGGACATGCAATTTTGTTTATGTGTTATGCGCTAAAAGTGTTCATTTTTATTTTTAATTTAATATCATTATTATTATTATTATATATAATAGCTATCGATATTCTAGACATGTTTTCATTGTCAACACATTTTATGTTGAATCACAACTAACGAGTGTCCGAATATCACGTTTAGGGCAACTTTAACCATTACAGTTTTGAAAAGATTGACTATTCAGTATTAATTTCATGTCATACTTCAACACTTACCACGTATACAGGAATTCAAATGATATGCGTATGTTTATGGACGCGCGCGTATGTGTGTGTTTTCGCTATCGGTGTGTTGTAAACTTTATGTGTGTGTGGGTATGCGTGTGTATGTCTTTGCGTGTGTTGTTTGTATGAATATAAGTGTGTTAGTGTATATAGGTGTATGTGTGAGTGGGTGTGTATGTGTGTGTGTATGCGTGTGTTTTTGTATGTATAATGTAAACTTGTTTACATACCCTAAGTGAGTGTGAAGTATGTAAGTTCCTGTCGATATGTACGTTTATGTGTCACCGTGCGCGTGTGTTTGCATTTTATTTTAATTTTATTTTCGTTAATTGACGCGTGCGTGATCGGCTATGTCCGTGTTCGTAATTCTGACAATTATTGGCTCAGAATATATCGAATAGTTTGATTAAAAAGCTAAAGTTTGTGTCATCAAATTGTTCGCCCATAACGCCTCGATTAGCTGGCTAAGAAAGCATCCGTTATATAGGACGTGACAGCCTGTGTCGAGTGGTCATTTATCAAGTCACTGCGAACAAAAAAAAAACTATACTAGCGACCCGAACGAACCCCAACTAATAACCGTTTATTGATGCGTCTGCACGATTCAGGGCGCTGTCTTTACAACCACCGTACACATGTTTCACTGTTTGCTCTAATTAGTCGCTGACTTCATGCATTGTTGCGCTGTCGCGCGAGAGCGCGCGCGCGAGCGGTATTCATCGCGCCATCATCACCGCGGTGATCTCCCCGTGGATGTGATGAGATGTGATGGGGTAGATTGATAGCTGCTTCTTGACCAGCAAACCGATGAATAATCAGCTTTATCAATTACCTTCAATTCACGAGACATCGTTAAAAAACTGAAAACCCCTCTATATCGGCGCGAAAGTGGCCCCCTTTCCGTTCGCATTAAATTCTACCATCATTTTCATTACGTTCCTTCTTCTATACAGATTCACTGGACAGGAGCAATTAAGTATTACTAAACGTAGGAGCAGAAGTAAAACTATCATGACAGAACTAAAAATAAAAGCATCTAAAGATGAAGATTGAGATGGGGACACTCATGATAGGTTTATTGACCTGGTCATCTCGCATTATAGTTACCAGAGAAACCAAACAGGAAACAGCGAAAGAATGAAAAAGAGCCTCAAATAATTGACAGCATTTCACAATAAAATTCAAGAAAGTAACCAGAAATTACGACAATTCACTGTCTTGCTGATTTTTTTGTAAAAACAAGATGATATTTTTTCTCAAAATCTAGGTAAGACTTTTAGCGAGAACAGTGGTTAATTGAGAGATGTACTGTTAAAGCTAAAAAGAAGATAACATTTTAAAACGATTTTTTTTCTTTCGAATCGTTCCTCACCTACAAGAATTAAGCGTAAACAACTTGATTTAGCATAACAACCATGAACTGACTTCATTTAATAAATGCATACATTCAAACAATGATAAGACCAGGTAATGAGGGATAAAACGTGATATATCTTAAAGAGGGAGAGGGAGAGAGAGAGAAATAGACACAAATCACTAGTTAAAGGTAGGGTTGAGTATCGGTAAATCCCGAAGTGCCCACCTAAATTTTTTGTGAGATAATGAAAAACTAACTGTCGAATTCGAAAGAACAAACGATTTTAATGGCAAAACAAACTTTATTTGATCAAAATCGATTCAGAAACGGCTGAAATATCCATAAATATAGTTTGTAAAAAAGGGTTAGTCACCGGCCATCACTTTGCGATATATATTTTTTTTATTTGAAAAATTAAAAAAATGCCGTAAATTGTAATATTTCTATTGAATCAAAACATTGAATGCACAATTTTTTATGAACAAAGGCTAAAATCAATGACTTCTTTAAAAACAGCGCCCTCTTGCGTTAACGGTTATTTTTGAATGATAACATGCGTTGTTCTTGGTGGTTTAAAGTTGTTTATACTTTTCGAGCATGGTGAAGTTATAAATATAAGTTTGCTTGGTACTGGTGCACGTTTTGGTTACTAAAGTTAAGCTTGACTAATACTCAACCCTCCCTTTAACAATTTGATTATGAACTACCTCCATAATTAATATATAAATTAAGACACTACAAAGAGATAATGAGTGGTATAAAGATATAAATCTTTAAAAGATTAAGGGAGAGAGACAGAGTGGGATAAACTATGGAGAAAGAGTCACCACAACCGGCAGTTAATGACGTCACGCGGAGCATTAACCATAACTTCAAACATGATAAAGTCCTAAGATGTCTGCTTAATAGGCCATTGACATGGAATCCGCAGTGACCGAAACTGGTCTGATATTTGAGTTTAAGCTTAACCAAGCAATCATACCTATCCACCTATTCTGTCCGTGTCCAACCAACTGTCCAGTGGCTCAACTAAAGGCAAGTTTTGGAAGTTTTGGCGCTAGGTTTATCAAAGTACATATACAGGGAATCATACATACCACTTTAATCCACCCATACACATCACCCAATTTGGCGAAGTAAACATAATTAACGCAACACAAAATAACAATTTAAAAGTAATTATGACATATTTTTAATGTCTTTATTTTTTTAGATGGATGTTCGATTTGCCAGCCATCTCGATCAGCGTGGTTTTGGTTAACCACGCACCCCAGATCTATCTATCCACCCACCCCACAATACAGAGTGTCCCAGAAAGAATGCAACACCTAAGATCGTTAATTTCATCAACAACATCGACCAAATGTCATTGTTTTTTTGTTTGAATATGAAGAACGTTCCTTTTCCAACAAAATGATACCATAATCATAATCATAGATTTGGGGTAAGGCGTTTGGATTCTAGGGCCATTTTCTGAGACAATGTCTTTACCTAAATTTGCTACTTTTTCGTATTCAGTGATCTTTAGAACACTGAGACATTCTCGCCCCATAGCCTCCCATACAATTAGCCGTACAGAAGAACCGCATGTCTGCCCTCCCTTTGATATGATTACAATGTAATTGTATGGAAGACCGTGGGGTGAGTTCTGAGGATCGCTGGAGACGAAAAAAGTAGCAAATTTATTAAACGACATTGCCTCAGAAAAATTGCCTTAGAATCCAAATACCTCAATGAGTATGATATTTTTTTTTGGGAAAAAGAATATTCCATTTAAATAAAACAATAAAACAATGACATTTGGTCAATGATGTTAATGAAATTAACGATCGTAGGTGTTGCATTTTTTCTGGGAGACTCTGTATAGCCCAGCTATAGATCTTAGATATCTCTCGTGTCAACATTGACTCAAGAACTCCAAGCAAGAGAAAGAGACTTACCCGAACCCGATCCACTCGGCCCATCTATTCACCAAATACCCCTGATTGCTTGTTCGCAAGCTCTATTACCCGATTCAATAGCTCAAATGTTCTCTTAAAGGGCAACCAACCTGTCGCTTTTGGCTATTATATAATGATATCGTTTAGAGGATGTTCACACATTTAATTTGATACATAACTTTTCGCCTCTTGGATTCCATGAAATCCTTATAATGTGAACATACCCACATTTTACTAATTCTTACGGTGGCAAAAGATGATGGGGGCGGACATGTTCTTATTATTGCCCGACATGCTTTGCAAACTCTGACGACTATGCGGATGGCCGAACAAAAAAAAAGAAGCTTTTCACTGATTTCAAAGCGTCAGTATTCAGACAATGGTTTGAATTGGTGCTATTATTATGCATTAGTGCATGATCATTGACCCTAGTCCGTACAAACCTAATAATGGCGTCCACCAGTGTTCGCGTGAATAGTGATCATACCCGATAAAGTGTTTTACATATTTCTTCCAAAGAAGAAATCTGAGTCGGAGTAATGTTTCATATCAAAGAAATGTATATTACGATGCATAAAGTAGGATAAACTCTATTCTTGAGTTGCATTGCCCTTTAATTAAGAGTCAATAAAGCCGCCCCTCCTCCTCTTCCTTTTCTCCCCCTCCCCTCGATCTTGGTAGCATTTCTGATTTGTGGTTCTGATCAAGTATTATACCGCGAAGTCGGCAAACATTCCGAAGAATAGCATTAATCGAGGATGAGAAGTATAATTGCTTAATCCGACTATTCAAAGATCGAGAAAATAAGATATTATGCCAACTTGCGATTTGAATTGCCATGTTGAACAAGGCAATACTGAACACCAAAGGCATGAAAGGGCGTTTGTGGATTGAGCGTCGATTAAACGACCGGGTGAGGAGATAGGAATTGAGAGCCGCACCGATGTTAAAGATCATCAAACGTCGTGATGCATGCTACACATGCGGGTCGCCATTTTGAACTGGGTTAGTTTGTGCGCATGCGCATAACGCGGACTCACTGTGCAGTACGCATCGCGCGCAAGATGGCGCCGTCCATTTGATATCCGGAGTCCAACTACCTTTAACATAGACAAGGAGGCCGCGAAGGGCCAACAAAAAGATGCAAAAAGAATATCATGTATTTAATAGTGAAACACCCTACTATGGTCCTTCAAAATGTAGCCATATAATCACATCATGATAATGTTGCCCGTATGATTTATACAGTCGATGGCTCGATGCATATTCGTGGCCAATATAATTCACCCATGTGTGTTTTAAAATGTTCGGCGCTGGGTTGGAACACGCTGGCTCCAAAGTTTATATTAGGATAATAACTAAACCAAGTCATCTGCATCATTCATGAAGCCTATTATAATCGATTATTGGGTTTGATGATGAAAACTGGACAGAAGATGGCAATAATTGACAGTACCACGGCGAAATTGAGGGTTTAGAGCCACCGTGCCGCATCTGCATTTTGGCCATTTTGAGAAAACAAGGTTTTAAGATTTGAAGGCAGTTTCAAGATGGAAGATTTACTACACA
>JAUELG010125565.1:0-10353 GCA_031471515.1 Dendraster excentricus | reverse complement strand
TTTATTAACCAATATGAGTAACGCTCTCAAAAGAGTTCCAAAAAATGTATATTAAATTCAAAAGATACCAAAAGATTATGATCTGGCAAGGATAAAGGTCTATGTCTGAATGATTGGTATTGTTGGCAGGTTTTTTGTCCCTTTTGTCAAGATTTTAAGAAGAATCCTTGACAGTGCATGGTTCTGACAACAAAGCAACCCACTCATTACTCACCAGAGTGTTCAAAGCTTCTTTCTTGGTAAAATTTATTTATAAAAAAACAACTTTTGCCGTATTTTTTTTTGTGTGCAACAATGATCTGTGCCAGTGCATGAGTCAGATACAAATTTATATACAACTGCGTGTGCTGTGTCTTTTGGGCTTTGTTCATAAAACAGCATTGTTTCATGACCGTGAAAATCAATATTTTGTTACTAATTATTTAGACAAGGGACACCAGTCGTACTATTGTGCCTTGATTTGACCTGTTCTGAATCATGAATAATTGTTGTATTGTTTATCAAGATTTAGAAAAAAACCCTGGTCCCATCCACTTGTGATGATGCGATGTTTCTATTGTGGCCATCACCTGTTTGTTGCCTTTGTAAAATAGAGGCATTAATTGACAGGTTCTTATATTTTCAATGAAAATATTGATATTTTCTGACATATTTCGGGATACCAGTCATAACAGTTGTGTCTTTTGAATCACACATTATGAATCATGAATAATTACAGTATTGACACCCTTGGTAGAATAAACACCTGTTTGAAGTGTTAATATATTGATTGTTTATCCATCACCTGTTAGTATTGAAAAAATAACACATTGAATGAACAGGTTTTTGCATTTTCAATAGAAGTATTGATATCGTGATAAGTACAATAACACCAGTCATAGGCCTATATGGTGTATTGTGTTCTAAATTGAGTAATTCTGAATCATGAATAATTATGACATTGTCCCTCTTAATAAGATGTACACCCATTTATTTATTATCATAATTATTCATGATTCAGATGGAATCTATAGATTTTAACGTCCCTTTTATCTGCAGTAACTGAAATAGATATAAGCTAACACGTTCACTTGGCATTGTTAGAGTGTCTCTGCTGTTTCTGTCTAATAGACATCCCGGGCTAACTTCACTAAAACGAAATCAAACACAAGATAAAAGGGGTTCTAAACGTCTTGACGACCACTCGAGCCCTAAGGGTTCTCAGGTGTAGTAGGGGAGATGGTGGCCTAATGAATGACTTCAAACAAACAGGAGACAGGAACAAACAGCGCAGATGTGACACAACAAAAGAGACTAAATCAGGACTGGCTTGGGGCTGAGTGAACGAAGCCCACGCTTGTCCGCTTGTTTGTTTCATTTTAGTAAACAGAAGGATTCTAAACACCTGAGGATAGAGAGGGGTGTAAAAGGGGTGTTTTGGAGAGCTAAATGAGTGCATAGATAGGGGGTGCTGTTAATCCCACCAGTGTTTTGTTTTACTGTAGCCAGGATTAAGACCAGTGTCTTGGTAAACAATCACCTATCATCAGTATCAAGGAAGGTCAGATCACACAAAATTGTCAGTTCCTGATGAAAACTTTCCCAAAATGTCACAGGCTGATCTTAAACATTCGCTCCTTGTACTCCTTTTGTTCTGCACTCTCGGAGAGAAGAGACAATTGGCAAAGAGTTTTTCTGATGAGTAAAATCAGGAAGGTGTGGTCCGCTCACGACACACTCGTGCTCGGCCGCACAGGCACTGTACCCAGCAACATGCTACAAGCACTCTACCATGAAATCATTATGCAAATAGGCAATGTTGGTTTTGAGACTTTATTGTTGACTGAATGGTAAAATACACACTGGGCATAGAAAACGTAAAGTTGAACAAAAACAAGGGTGTTTGTGTGTGTGCCCATTGGTTCTTGGATTCAATTAGGAACTAGGCAGGTAGTCTAACAATTAGGTAACTTATTCCTCTTCTGGGTATAGTTGTAAGTTTATTAGATGCCTTTGGTAACAAAACTTTGGTTCATCAAAGTGTTTTTTTCATAAGAGTTGGTTATTGTGATTGTTTTCACAAACTGTAGCCTAATGATTTCCTTTGGAGAAATATGTAGTTATGTTTGTGCATTTGTTATTCAATGCTTGGTTACTGCAATGAGATATGGTTCATGGTGTTTTCAATGTAAAGGAGACAATCCGCACTGCGATTACCTTTGTTTGTCTATTATCATATATAAAGAACAAAGTATAAAGTTTAAATTTGAATGCATTAATCTTTGCAAATATGATACAGAAAGGGGAAAAGACAATATATAATTTCCTTATCATTGATCTCTTCTTTGGTTTTACCCAAACCTAACCCATAGTCCTAAGAAGGACCACCCTTTTACTATTCTTCACTCCAAATTGCTATTGTTACAAAACTTGGCATGAATTGTTTGCCAAAAAAAATTTGTTGAAGATACCAGGAACAAAGTTCATATTTATTCTATTCTGTCTGTTCAAGCAGAGGTTTTCATTAAAAAACATAAGTTACATGCTGGCCCGTACCCAGAAAGCAGGATACACCTACAGTCTTTTATGAATCCACGGCAAACAAATTTGTTGCACTCCACTTAATTCTCGTGGTCATATTTGCCTTGCATTTTGATTGTGAAAAACTGGATTAAAAGAATCTTTTCTATCATAAAGTGCAACTGATTTGGGGAAGTTTTAAGCTTTTTATAATACGTGTCTGAAATTTTCAAGGATAAACAACCAACTGCATGCAAGTTGACTAGTGATCTAGAAGAGTAAATTGGGATAATAAACTTTTTGTGTTAATATTAAATATAAAAGAATAAAGAGTTTTAGGCAATAATGTGTGACTTTGCAGTTTGCTCTGTACTAGATTCTCTATTTGCAGTGTCTGCTGCATAGTGTTAGTGGGCTAAACCATCTTGTTTTCTAAAACAAACAGAAAGTAATGCACAGAAAGAATGATACATGGAAACTCTTTAAATTAGTTGCCTATTTACCGTCCAGATAGAATGAACAAGCAATAACTTATTTACATTTGAATATCTAGATGCATCTCATTGTTATAAGATATAGAATATAGAAGGATTTAGAAGAGGTATAAGCACATAATACATCATGAACCAGCAATAGTGCAAGGCAATACAATACCCCTCCTGTATTCTTGAGGGGGCCTCACACAATATACTCTCAAGTGTTTTCTTTTATATTTCTTGGCGGTGTCGCTCCAAAGCATCCCACATCTGAAAGGCAAGCCTAATGAAAGTGGTCACCCCTAACCCGTGTTCATTATTGATTCTCTGGTTGCGCTTGAGGAAGACAACGATTGGAACCCAAACAAGACTTGATTGGTGTAAGCTCGGCAAAAGGAAGAAGACAATTCCCATCAATAATAGCCAGTTGGTGGGACTATGGTGGGCTTTTGTGGGAAGGGGAATCGGGGCTCAGTTGGGTCTTCTCAATGTCTCTCATGCATGAGTCCTATTGTTCCCCCAGTAGAATCTCATGTCGATGGAGCATCATTTATTCATGAGTATTGAACTGCTTTCATAGGTGGTGTGTTAATGGGCTTTTAACCCGCCAAGCCTGTGATATGTATTGGCATAAGCATCTATTGAGGCTAGCGAGGCGTGGCTAACCAACGCAAGTCAAAATTACTTTCAAGGCTCTTGTTTCATGTTTGACATGTACTTTAGGCAAGAATTTGAAAGAGGCAGTTTTTCTGCCCCGTCTCCTGATATGTCACGCTTGTTGCTCAGAAACACAGCTCATTTCACAGGCAACAGAGAGGAGAGAGACCTCATTAATCATAAAAGTTAGAGAGTACACTCATAACTCATTTTCATCGCAGGAAAACTGTCACAAACACTTTGAAAGAATGTCCCCGATAAAACAGTTTGGTAAGAGCACAGAACAAATAAATAAATGGCATGCTGGTCTTGTTTAGCCTGTCATGGTCACAAGTTGGATTCTGATACTGTAGTTTGAAATTAATGTGAAATATGTTGTTCATCAACAATTTACCAGGGATGAATGTTTGTTTCCGTGCAATTGCTATTACCAGATGGGAAAACAAAATCTTTCTAATTTTCATATTTCCTCATCCCACATGTCGATGTATTGGTTACCCCTCTTCCACTTCTTGTATAAAATGATTGGTATCTTCTCTGTGATACATACACCATCCATATTGCCAATATTATAATGTTTCTTTGCCATTATTTTTACAGAATAACACATTTAGTTTATCATTAACATGTACTGTACATGATATCCGCATCCTACATTCTATGATTTGTGCATCCCCCAATAAAAAACAATTTCGACACTCTGTGTACAGTACAAAAGTGGTCAGTAACTTTTATCCACACTACACTTTGCATTGACATTGTACGTCATCAAACCATATTGCCATGTCTGTTTTCTTTGCCATTATTTTCACAGAAAACAACCAATTTTGTTTTTCATTTTCTTGATATCCTCATCCCACATTCTCTGTTTTTCGGCGAGCCCTCCCCCAATCAAAAAACAATCTCTACACTCGTTTTCGGGAAGTAGATTGCAGATTGTAGATTGTAGTAGTAGTAGTAGTAGTGGCTGGCAGCTTCCATCCACACTCTTGTCTCGAATGCCAATAATCTAACGGCATACAGGGTCAAGTTACTCTCCTGGCTCAGTTCCTTTACACACTAAGCTCAATCACCAAATTGAAAAGCACTGATTGAGTTTACTCCACAGATCTGCGATTGTGCAGTGAAAGAAGAGAACTGTGATTGTGAAGTAAATCTAGTAAAAGCAGAGAAGGGAGGGAGATTGGGTTAGTTGGCGATGATGTTAGAAGTGAAAGCCAACCTGCCCTGCCCTCCCTCTCTCTATCAGCATGCCCATATTAGGCAGCAAACTGTGAGGTCAGGGTTCACGGTTGATGCAAGCTTGTTTGTGAGAGAAAAGGAAAGGAGGAGGGCCAATGCAAGATGGAGTCATACATAAGATGTGGCATTCTTGGAGGAGGGAATTACAGAATTCTTCTTGGAGTAGAGGTAGTGGTTTTGCTCTTCCACAAATCCTGGCACTCAGGGATGTGATTCGCAGAAGAAGATTATAGCTTGATATCATCAGGTATTAGAGGTCAAACATGGCAACATTCTCAAGCTTACTCATAGTGCATATAGAAAGTGAAGTTTAAAAAGAGGGAAAAAAGTTACATATGTGAAAAGAAAGAGAAAGTGCATGATTTTACAGATAGTGGCATAGTACTTCTCAATGTAAAGTTAAGGGTGAAGATATTATTTCAAGCAAAAAGATGACTTTTCTCTATTCTGCACTAGACTAAATGAGCGACTTGTGTGACATGCTATGTGCTGAACATACTGTGTTGGTACTTTGAATAGATTTACATGAGGAAAAGGGTTGTCAAATTTTTATAGCGATTATGTAAGCTAGTATCTTCCTTTTAAATACATAATAAAGAAGAACATTTTCTCTTCAATATAACTGAAGCCCCTGGAGGGAAAAGCTTTTAAAGCATAAGTCTTTTGGATTGCGGAAGCTCATCATTTGGCCTGTCCTGGAGCATTTCAAATTTCCCTACAAGGAAGGAAAGGAGTGCGGTTTTATTTTTAGGGAAAACATGATGAAAAGAAGGATTTGGTTGGAAAATTGAGAATCTTACAACAAACAAGATGACATAACCAAAGAATTACTAAGCTTGCTAATTCTGAGGATGGCCTGTATGCACATTATGGCAACAGTTGTATTCGGCAAAGCTGCTTTATTTTCATTCAAGCCCAGCACCATACAAATCTTGTTTGTGACAAACAAGTCTTTGAATCTCTGCCATCAATAGGCAGTTATCTACTGAAAGGGGATAATAAGACGTAGTCTATCTCGACGACTTCTTGACCATTTCCTTGAAGGAAAGAAAGGTCAAGTAGCCATCTTTCAGTTGAAAATGGCTGACATGAAGATATATTTTCAAAGACAATGTATCGGATAATGGTAACATATGAATACAATTTGCATTTATAATTATTTGCAAATTTGTCTATGCTTGGGGCAGTTTCAAGGGTAAATACGAGATGACTTCATTGACTGGCTCTGTCTGAATGGAGGAACTTGTGGCGGTGTCTGGATAGAGAGACTAGTCGGAAAGTGATTTAGTGAAGCCTGACTAGGGCTGAAGAAACCATGATGAGTCTTCATTACTGCTCCTAATAACAACCACTGTCTCCCATTTGGTAGACTATACACAAGGGGCACATTTTAGGGGTGCACCGCTTACCCCATGGAGCGTGTGAGGACCGGGCAACCTGTAGAACATGGGGAGGGTGAAACGAAAGTTGGCGGTTGATGCGGTCAAGACATCTGTTCTTAGTAACCACAACAAACCAAATAGTTGGGTTCTTCCTTTTTTTCTTCTTTTTGCGTGTCCTTTTTGACAGGTTTAGTAACCCAGTAGCAATGAATGATACTTGGCCTTCTTGGAAGTGGAAGTACGAAATGAAAGTGGATTAACTTTGACCTAGCTCCACTCTAAAAAGGGAACAATGGTCATTAATCTTACACCTGTTTCACTCAACACACTGAAATTAAACAATTTGATTTATTTTTGGTGTTTACATTATAAATTCCTTTTAAATCCTGTAGTATGATTTCTACTTTCTTCTTGTTAGAATTTATTGGTAGGACAACAATATCTTTGAAATATGTAGTGTGATTTCTTCTTGCATCTTCGTAACTTCTCTGTAAAATAACAGAAAATATTTAATAATTCAGAATTATAGTGGAAGCATGGGGGAAGAGCACTAAGGATGTTTCTATGAAAACATAGAGGAACACAAATCTAATCTCCGTCGTATGACCTGTTCATTTACTTTATACTAGATAAGATGAATCTCATTAGAGATCTTGTAGTCAGCATCGATGTTGCGCAAGTTTTCTTTGACTGATTTCACAGCTGATGCTCCGATCCCGATGTTAGGCAAGTGGTTCGGGTTCGGAGATCGACTATATCCCGTCTAAAAATAATGCATTGGCAAGTAGTCCCTATTAGCCTGACTAATGATATTTAATGTGTTAATCCAATCAGTGGTATGAAGCAAAGTGAATCTGATGTCGGGCCGGGAGGGCGGGGGTAGGTATCGCTCAATTATCGCGAGGGGGGATGACAGATAGTTGGGTTATTGCGGGCTTGCAGGGAGTTTAATGAGGGGGAATTCAATTAGAATTGGCCCTGATTGATTGCGTTTGCTCATCAAACACGAAAACTACACTATTCCAGAAGCGAAGCAAATTGGTAATTTCCAGTCCCTTTAGAAATTCTGTAATCTCATCTTTATTGGCCTTAATGAATGTTTGCTTGTATGCAAAGCTAAGCTTTATGACTCTTGCACGTTTCGCGATGTTTTTAAAAAATATTTCAATTAATGTGGGAGTACGGAACATACATAGATTATCACTTTTAAAGGTCTTTAATTTCTAAACCATTTTAATTGTAATATGTGGCTTCATTATTCAGGAAAGTTGGGGGGAGAAACGGTATATCAATCAAACTAAATTTGTAATAAGTACATTAATGTGACTAAATGAAGGATCATGAAACATAATCTATAGGGAGGAGATCCCACATGTTCTTTCTTAATATTAATAAGCAAGTGAAGTCTAGAAAGTAGACTAACACAAAAGTCATTAATTTGTTCATTCATCAAAAATAGAAATTCTTATGGAACCATAACTTCATAAGTACTTGTAGTTACAGTATGGAGGCAATTTATTGCCGGGAGCAAGTAGCAATCATAAGTCCTCATTATGCGGCCGGCTGTATATATCTCCCTTAGCAATCAGCATAGCCATGCTGTCTACTCCGTGCCCAAGTTGATGATGTATTCCAAATTAGACCCCATTCATATCACACGTACGACATGTGAACTTGATGGCTATGGGAATATTTAGTAGGGAACGGGTTACAATTAATCTCTTTCTGCTGCACATTTTGCTGGGTGCCATTTAGCATTAAGCATCTGTCTATATGTAAATTTTGTTTTATATCATGCTGCAAACTTGAATTTTACATTTTAACTACCTACCGCTTGGGACAATATTAACCGTCTTTGAACTAGACCTTGAAAAACCTCATCAGAAATGGCAAAATTTGTTGATCGTAGATATGAACGTTTTTAGATTCTGCGTGTCTTGAAGAAAGTAAAAAGCCCTCTAATATGGAGCGATGTCTCTAAATGCCCTGCCCTAAGGGCCTCATGAATATATGGTTATGAATGAGATATGAGGAGTCTGGGATTTTCAGATGCATGGAAAAACTCCAAAATGAATGTATAATCAACAGATATTACAAGATGCTCTTCCGTGTAATTATAGTGTGTTATGTTTCTGGTGCAGATGAGATGATTTCTCTTCTTTTACAAACTGTGGTTGTACATCAGTATTCTCATGTTTCCACTGAACAGTCAAAATATTTTCTAACCTTCAAAAAGGTTTTGTAGACACTTACAGTCCTACTTGCTCATGTGATACAAATGTTTGCAGCTAATACATCATTCTTTTCCCCCCCTAAAATAAACAAACTGTTGCTCTTGGTAAATCTAGAAATACATGTAATTCGACATCATAAGTCAGTTGAAAGAGAGAATTATTGTTTCCCCTTGAATGTAACATTTTCTCTCACTGTCTGAAATGAATCGAGGTCTGAATAGAATAGATAACCTCAATCATTTGAAGGGTTTTCAACTCAGCACTGTTTTCAGCACAATTTACTGACCTTTCCTTTAGCAATAGCATCTCCCATTACTTCCTGTGCAATTACAATGATTACTCTGCTGACATTACCTAATGTCTTGTCCGACATTTGAAGATGTGGGCATTAGGGCTCGCTTTTTAATGAGATTTGGAGAATATCCTAATGAATTTAGGTTCTTAACGATAGAAATGAGCTGGTGGTTCAAACGAATTAGGGTTCTTAACAATTTTGAAGGAGCCAGGGGTTTTATTTTATTAATTCCCGTAGAATGTGGTCCCATCCATCCTGTTTATCCTGTCTACACCTAGCCATAATCTGTAGTCAGAGGAAGCCAGACCAGTGCATGAGAAAATAAAACAAGAATGGGTGGACCTGTTCCCATCCTGTTTTTATCCGGTCTTACGGCCTAATCTGTCTACCTCAAGTGTCCATGCATCAACCAACTCTCACCAGTCTTAGGCTGCAACTTAGGATGCGTTTATCAACTTTCTATTTATCTAACATATCGTCAGTATGTTCAAATGTTGTATTTATTAAAGCTATTGAAAACATTTTCATTCAAATGTGTTTCAGGCTCATCATGATCTTCTTTTCAGTTGATAGCCTATACATATGCGCCATCTCCTAATGATTGGCCTCGCCATTGTGAAATGCTGAAAACGTGCATTATGTAAATGCATACATGTGTAGCTGGAATCGCATTTGATGATAGATGATAAACGTATCTTGTCTTGATGGACGATATGCATTTATTTCCATTTCTAGCTAATAAAAGGTGACGTACACAGGCCTCTTTATATCTGTAAATGAGTTAGCCTTGCTCATCATATATTTCTTGTTAATACGCTAATTTGTTCCGTCTATTCATGGTCTACAAAAGACGTTAAATCCATGGCAAAACCTGTATAAATGACCAGCTATACATGGATTAACTGGGTATGTGACTAGATAATACCAGTCTAATCGATTGTTGCTTGTCTTAGATGTTTTTAAATGCTGTATAGTTATTGTTCTTGGTTAGTGTAATCTTGTGCATCAGGCGCCAAAACAGAGCAACATAATCCGTACTGCCGCTGTTTGTTTGGGTGCAATAAAACCCTGTAGTGACCTATGACATGGTCTGCAAAACATGAGTCACGGTTTGAAGCTTATTATTTTTGTGGGATTTTGTTATTTTCAAACTTTTGTGTTTACAAAGGAGACAGAATTCGTACTAAAGTTGTAAAGACGCTACTTGTTTGGGTGCAATAAATTCATAAAACCATGTACTAGTGAACCAGGGATTTGGAATATGAGTCTCGCTTGCAGCTTAAATGTTTCGGTGGCTTTTTATCTGTTTAAATTTTTTTTCCGCAAGGGAGATACAATTTGTAATGATTAGTAGTAAAGGCGCTGTTTGTTTGGGTTTGATAAAACCATCATGTATTGAACCAGAGTCTCGGAACATGAGTCAAAGGCTAGGATCAGATTATGTATTGTGCTTTTGTTAATCTTACATTATTTTTCTTCTTTTTTTTCACTAAAGTAGATTAATTTGTTATCAGGTAGGAGACATGGTTGTCAAGAGAAGCCTTTTATCGTTTGACTTTGAGTAAGAT
>JAUELG010125454.1:0-10356 GCA_031471515.1 Dendraster excentricus | reverse complement strand
TAGTATCTTTGTTGAAATGTGCAAACAAAATGTTGAAGGCTTGATAAAGCTAAAGCAACAGGCTCCACAACAGAATCATCTTAATTAAAGGGTAAAAGGGGTAGTTTAGTTTCAGTAAAGAGGGCGCTGCACATCACAATTTTTTGTGAGGTAATGAAAAACTGAGTGTCGAATTCGGGAGAACATGCAATTTGAATGGCAGAATAAATTAGTTTTTTTTTTAAATCGACCCAGAAACGGCTGAAATATTAATAAATGTATTTGATCTTATAATTATTTGGGGCCCAAATAATTATATGGGTTTTTCAAAAAATTAAAAAGATGCTTGCACTTTTTCAAAATTCCTCAAAATATATTTTTTTAAATTATTTGTTGATGATTTTTCTACTTAGTCATTATTTCAATCAAATATCACATGTATAATTTTGTATATAAAATGGTTAGAACTGATGCCTTTTCATAAGTGCCCTCTTGTGTTCAAAATGGCTCTTTTTGAATGATAACATGCTTCTTACTCAGTCATTTTGCAAGTTTGTGTACTTTTCGATCATGGTGGAATTATTGCTATTAGTTTGTAAGGTTACTGTCCAGGTTTCGTTACTAAAGTTCAGCCTGACCCAAACTAAACTACCCCTTTAACTGCTGAATAACGATACAATATAGGATTTCATAATTCTATGCAATATTAAATCATATGTAATAAATTTCCGGTTTCTGTATTTCCTTTGCAGGGGTGGTTTCAAGGTTATACCAGAAGTCATCGAGTTCTGGCAAGGCCAGAGCAACAGGCTCCATGATCGAATCGTCTTCCGACGACCACGGGACGGTGAGGCGATCGATGGGAAGCTGGTTCACGAAGCGGAGAATGGATGGGTCTACGAAAGATTGTCGCCGTGAAAATGAAGCTAGTAGGAATTTACATCATCATTGACAGCTTGCCCCCCTACTTCAATACAAATCTTCTTGTATGCCTCCTATAAGTATAATGTGAAATGGTGAACATATATAAGATACAAAACATATATTTTTTTTGTGTGCTGAGCTTGTTTAGTAACGAAATCTCAAAGTATACATTGTTTTTGATTATATGATTGTATTTCCCTGCACCAGATAGGTACATGTATATATTACATTCATTGTCACTGTGAATATGAAGCTTGCAGGAGTTTGCATTATCATTGACAGCTTGTCTCCCCCCGATCCAATTCCAATCTTGTATAAAGGAAAACATATGTAGGAAACAAAACATATATTTTTGTGTGTGTGCTGATCTTGTTTAGTAATGAAATCAAAGAATACATTGTATTTACCTGCACCTATTAACTGTAACTTGAAGAAATGTGAAGTCATTTATATGCTTGCCCCCTCCACCCCCACCCCATCTCCGATGAAAAGCTTCTGGCAAGTGAGCGGATTCTTCTTTTTCAAAGATCATTAAGCGTTGGGATGCTACAACTGCGAGTCGCCATTTTGAATTAGGCTGGTTTGCATGTACCGCAAAACACGGAATCAGTGTGCAGTACGGACCGTGCGCAAGATGGCACCGTGCAAATGATTTACGCAGCCCAACCACCTTTAATGTTGAATCATATTATGTAAATTATAAAATCAATTCTACTTTTGTGCTTATCTTGTCTAGAGACTAGAAATTGAATCAAAGGCTATGTTGCTGTTTATTGTATTCAACAAATCTGACGGACGATTAAATGCTACTAAGAATTTCTGGGTATTTTCTTTTTTTTATTGGGAAGATATGAAATATCTTTCCATGTTATTTTAGTGTCCAATTCACATATAGGGAAACCCTGTTATAAGGAGGTCAGGATCATCGATTTTACCTCGTTATAATCGGCAGAATCAACAACACAAGTTTACAATTGGGACCGAAGGATTCTGCTCATTATAAACGGTACCTCCCTATAAACGACCCTGTTATAACAGGGTTTCACTGTATTGGAAGTTAGCATTACTTTGTTTTGTTGTGAGCAAGCAAATTTGAGTCTCCATTAAGTTTGGAATACCATCTAGTAGCTTGGTATTGATGATTTGGGAAATATCATTTCGTATAATTCATGATATTGATTTTGCCATAACACATTCCTTTGTAATGAAATCACAGGGTCAATATATTGTAAGTCAAAACCAAAGACTACGTAAGGTTCACAATTTTGACTTAGGCTCTAAATAATATCTGGCTTTGTCATTCACTGTGAGTATGGCAAATATGACCAAGGGTAACATTAATGCGCTTATAATCATTGTATCAAGCCCTATATAAATGTAATATATTATTGTTATTATGGTTATATAAGGACCAGTTTGCAAACCTTGTTGAATAAATGTCATTAGGTCAATGAATTATTGTGTTTTGATAGCAACTATGGTAGCAGTACACGCATTTTATGAAGTCGATATACCCAGGTTTGAGAATTAGGACGATAATGATTTTGTGCTTCTATTGCCTTAGCAATTATGTCAGTTTTATTGGTGCTTATTGAATTGTTGTAAATATTTATCACCATCACCTAACCCAGTGGCGTAGGTACAGGGGGGGGGGGGCATGTGCCCCCCAACAATTTTGAAAAAACAATAGAAACATAAGGGACCATTTTTTGAAAAAAACGAAGAAAGGCATAAGTTGTACCCCCTAATAATTTTGTTGCCCCCCCCCCCAAATCAGTCCGACCACCCTACGCCACTGACCTAACCTGTCATTATTATACATCATTGTGGCTCGTACTCTATGATTATTCAATATTTCTATGATGAATAGTATAAAGTGTATGTGTTGTGCAGTGGAACCATGTGTGTTAGGAAGAGCTGTGATATGATGACAAACCCATTACCTCGGGGTACCGTGGTAACCCGGTATCCCACGTTGTGTAGCGCCATCTTGTGTCCACTCGAAGTGCAACCGTATTTCGTTGTGCATGCAGTGCAGTGCGCGATTGTATGCACGCCATACCTACAGTACAGCCCTGAAAATTAAATAAATAATTTAACAAAATGGCGGATTTTTGTCTGGTACCCCAGGGTACCGTTTATGTCATCACATAACAAACCCTCTGAAAGCAAGTTAGTTTGTTAGGATGTGGTCAGATATAACACTGATAACAGGGACCACGGAATGGATTTGAAAGTGGGGGGGGGGGGGGGACTTTTACAAGTCACTAACTGTGGAATTAGTGCCAAAGTGTGTTGTATTATGTTGGCCTAGTCACATAGTACGCAATTAGACCCATAAATGCGGTACGCATTGGTATGAATTGAGGCGTATTGAGGCAGTTACAGCTCGTTACAGCTCGTTATTCCAAAGGTTTGTTATTCCGAAGGTTCGTTATTCGGAATGTTCATAATTCGGATTTATTAACGGTTTAACGAACTTGATTTTGTTTTCGGATTAACGAACCTTCGGAATAACGAACTTTTGGAATAACGAACCTGATTTTGTTTTCGGAATAGTGAACCTTCGGAATAACGAACCGCACCCATTGAGTCACTTATAGTTATATTGTGCTTTACCAAAATGAATTTGGTGTGTGAACATTAAAAATAAACGACAAAGTACTAACAGTGGTCTGTGGTTGCTAGCTTTATGATATAAACAATGATATGGCCATTCAATGTCGCTATGAATTGGTGAAGAATCTATTTTAAAATCTGATATTCTTGGATATGTGCTACATGTATATATAAATTGCAGTATCTATTATTTCCACATACTGTTAGTCTTAAGTAGATTTTGTTAACAGATATATTGTGATTTAATGCAGGTTCATGTGTAAATGTTGAATTTTGTATTTAGATTTTATGAGGTATAATGAATTTACAATGTAATTAAAAGGGATAGTTGAGTATTGGTCAAACTTAACTTTAGTAAACAAAACATGCACCATTACGGAACAAAGTAATGGTTATAAATTAACCATGCTCAAAACGTGTACATGATTACAAATGACTAAGTTAAATCCCAAGAGGGCGCTATTTTTAAAACATTATTAGTTTTATCGTTTGTTCATTCAAAATTGTGTATTTAATGATTTGATTATATAGAAATATCATCTATGACTTTTAACAAATCTATTCAGATTATTTTCACAGTAGTCTTCAAGCATATTTTAAAATTGTTCTAAAAAGTAAAAAAATTGTTCCCAGTGATTGCCGGTAAAAACCCTTTTGAACAAAATATATTTATGGATATTTCAGCCAGTCATGAATCTGTCAATAAAATTGTATGTTCTTTCGAATTTGATGGTCAGTTTTTCATTATCTCGCAAGAAAATATTGGGGGTACTTCGGGAAATACCGATAATCAACACTACCTTTAATACCAGCAAACATTCATTGGTTAGGGAATTTAACATAAAATCAATATGCGACCAGTCCTTTTTTCTTTGCTGGTAAGATTGTGTTAACTCATGGGGAAGACGTCACTCTGCTCGATAAAGATCGGACTGCCAGCAAAAAAAGAAGGTTAGTTAAAAGTTTATCTATTAATAAAAATTTATTGTTGTAACCTCTAAATAGCTTCTAAATAGCTATTATTTTGAGAAATGATATGATGACATCTTCTTTACTTTGGTGTTTTGCTTTTGATAGTCAGTTAGCACAGTCTTCTTTGTCTTGGTAATACACCAGTTTATAGAGAGCAATGTCACACTTGACCCCTTGACCATTGAATTCTACAATCATGGGTAGGATGTAGAGCCTTTACTCTGTGCAGTCATGTTCAGAGTGGCAGATTGTTGTCATGGGATATCCTCTGTTACTTTCATGAGAACAATTGATCAACCTTTGCACTTCCAATCGATGTATTCAAGAATAACAAGAAAAGATCTTATCCAGTCCTTTGAATTCAATGAATGCTGATATACATGTACCTTTATGTTGCACCTGCACGTAACGTGACCTTGAACTAGTGTATTACAATGCCTTTTATTTTTGCCTTGACTAACATAGTTCTGAACGGATTACCCATGGCAATGTTTAACTGCGAATGCACACCTTGGTTCTCTCCAGTACCAAGAAATTTGCAAGGAACCTGACCTAGCAACAAAGTATGTGTGCTATTTCAACATGCCAAGTGAATTTCAATTAATTAATAAGTCTGTGCCCTCTGGGCTGTGAGACTATGAAATGATTTTAGTAATGTGTATAAAATGAGTGAATCGCATATTGCTTTCTTAACCAAGTAATGATAAAGTTTTTTTGCTTTCTCTTTCAAACTAATGATAAAGTTCTTATCATTCTGCCTCTGAAGAAGATTCTGCTAGGATCGAAAATTTAGGCCCCATTTTGACTCTCATTTATTATACAGGGTGGCCCCCTAAAAACGGAATGGGGCACTTCACTAGATAAAATAACAAAATAACTAGGTTCGTCATACAGAGAGTCTTTTCAAATGAAAAGTGATACCAAGCTCATTCATTTTGGTCGCGTAGTTTTTGTTTTAGAGCGCTAGAGCGCTTTGAGTAACACCATGTCAGGGTTCATTTTTCCTTAATTTCGACCGAGCTGTTGCGTGAAGAATAACACAAGCGGCCCCTAATAGCACTCGATGCGGAGCGCTCGCTATTCAGTCGAATGCACATGAACAAAGGTGTCCGCGTCGAGTGATATTAGGAACCGCTTGTGTTATTCTTCATGCAACAGCTCGGTCGAAATTGAGGAAAAATGAACCCTGACATGGTGTAATACTCAAAGCGCTCTAAAACAAAAACTACGCCACCAAAATTAATGATCTTGGTATCACTTTTCATATGAAAAGACACTCTTTACGATGGACCTAGTCATTTTGTTATTTTATCTAGTGAAGTGCCCCATTCCGTTTTTTGGGCCACTCTGTATTGGCTTTATATAGTAGTAGGTAGATGAGCAGTTTTCAGCAGTTTTTTTCGCATCAAAGTTTTTATATAACGCATAATATGAAATGATTGAAAATGAAAAAAAAAAAGGCTTCAACAGGAATCTAACTCGAGATCTCCACGATCAAAACTGGTATAGAGAGTAAAACCAAAATGTCTTGTATTCAGTATTCACTATTTTAACATGTCGACTACCAAATATTGCATTCCCTATAGGTTATACAGTTATAATGTTAATACAACCCTCACCAGGTTTCAGTATACAGTGGGCTAAGAACTTTTATTGGTCTCACTTTAATTGTGAGAATTATATTTGTTACCATTTTTTGTGAAAGTTGTGTGTGTTGTAAAATAATGTGTGTAATGATTAGCAATGTATAAGTCAGTGTAACTGAGCAATAAACCCTTCCACTATAATAGTTTGCCTTAACTGTATCATATTTGATTGATTGATTGATTTATTTTTATTTATATTTTTTTATTTATTTTATACCGCAGGGTAGGCCTGTTCAATTATTGTAAGTGTCCAATAATTGTAACTACCATGGCAACAGCAGCAATGCTCGATGCAAAACTGCTTTACAAAGGCGCCCTGCAGTTAAACTTACATGTTGGCATACAAAAGAAAATAACACATACAATACATTATAACAATTCAAAACGAACATAAAATATGAGGAGAGTGAACATGATTATACAGGGCATCATTAAATATGTATACGCACAACTATATAGCATTCATGGGTTCGATTCCATAATTACGGACATACACAATTCAGATAGTATATATTTTTGGTAAGGCTGAACTTTAGTAACCAAACCTGGACAATAACATTATAAACTAATCGTGATAACTCCACAATGCTCGAAAAGGTATACAAAATTACAAACGATTGAAAAAAGCAATTGAAACACAAGAGGGCGCTTTTCTAAAGAGGCATAAGTTTCAACCATTGTCATACACAATTATGTATGTGATGATTTATTGAAATAATTATTAGATAGAGAAATCTTTAACAACTATTTAAAACACGCTTTTAAAATTTTTTGAAAAAAGTGCAAGCATTTTTTTATTTTTGTTTAAATCATCCAATTATTTGAGCCGCAAATAATTATCATATCAAATAGATTTATTGATATTTCAGCCATTTATTGGTCGATTTTGACCAAATAAAGTTTATTCTGCCATCAAAATTGCATGTTCTCACAAATTCGACACTCAGTTTTTGATTCACTCACAACAAATTGTGCTGTGCAGCGGACCTCTCTACCAAAACTTAACTACCATTTGAAAGACTTTGAATAGGGTGTTTTTCCAAATAAAACATAATTTACTCTGACTCATTTGTAAAGATGATGATCACGAAATACAAAACTCAAACTTGTTTGTCTAAATATCTGATCAGAACCACTTGGCACAATTTAGTGCACGTTGTCGGCTTGAATAATGACTACAGTGATCGGGAATAATAATAGTGATATAAGTTTTCCAATTCATTGTATCACTTTTGTGATTCAATTTTGTATTAAATTGTTCAATTTCGTCCCGAAAAACCAACAGACCGTAAATCCCAACTTCAATTTCGTCAATGATGAATCTAATTTGTAATTTGTCAATCAATTTTAAACACTTTGCATTCAAAATCGTCACTTGGCATTGCAATTCGTCGTTCAGTAATACAAAATGTGTTAAAATGAATGGGAAAACCTACAATAATAAGATCTGTATAGCGCCTAATGCAGAATAACCTCTAAGCGCATATTATCCTTGGTTATTTGGTACAGTTTAGACCCGCACAATATTATCGATAAAATAGTAGTAATATCAAAAGCAATGTTTAATAATCGCTTACAAATTATATTACATCATTAAGCTGTATAAGTAATAGGCTATAACATACAGCATTAAGATTATCAAGTGCGCGGATGACGTGGCACATCTCATCAAAAACATTTCGTCAAGTGCAGCTCACTCACAATCGAAGCAACACGTATCATGTCACAAAATAGATCTATAGAAAATTGGTTATATAAAGTTAGAAATATATATAATTGTTATATTCATATATAACTTACAGTTATACTCTTTAAAGGGATTTTTTAACATCGTCGAATACTGTACCTCAATTCCAAACTGGATTCTAGTGATTCCCTCATAGGCCCACCTTGTGTAAAAAAAAAAAAAAACACATTAGAGAAGACATTTACGATTACGATTGAAATGTTCTGATGTCAAATTATCCAATGGAGATAATTGAAATGTTAATTCAAACATAAAGGAAAACTGACCAGAAATATATTGTGATTAAAAATTAGCAAAGAAAAGGGGGATTCCAGCGGGATTCGAACCTGAGACCTCCGCATTGCTAGACCGGTGCTCTACCGCTGAGCTATAGAAAACCCTACGACGGCGTTCGTCCCTGAAACCAGGTTTATCAAGCTTCTGACCACTCGAGCACTGAGAAATTAAAGGGTTTCAGGGACAAACGCCGTCGTACGGTTTTCAATAAACCTCTCCTTAATTGTGTTCTTTGCCTGACCATGCGACTGAACACGAGCACGAACCTGCGCGGCCAGAAGAAACTTATCACTCCTTCAGAGCGACACATGTCACATTAAAAACCAAAACATAAAAATTAATCATAATTTGGCCTAGATTAGATAAGCTATAATACTCTATAGCAAGCTAATCTAAAAAAAAATGTTTGCCAAGCAACAAAGAATACAAAAAGGTGAAATCGCCTGAGATAATTTTACAAAAATCACAAAAACTGCTCGTTTCCCGGGCACAATAGCCATAACCCAGTTTGAAGTTGAACTTATGAATATCTATTGACAGTTCTGAATAAGACCACCAGTCCTTTCGTCACGGTGGAGGTTCGCAGTGAGCAGTTTCTGTGATTTTTGAAAAGTGATTTGTAGCGCTTCCATCGCATTTTCTCTGTTTTGAAGAAAACAAACTTTTTTTTTTGATTATGCTTCATAGGGAAGTCAACAGCTTATCTTTTCCCTTAATATGATTCACATTAATTCCATGGATTTTAGTGAGCGTCGCTCTGAAAAGGTGATAAGATTATTTTGAAGCCCAGTTTAGATCCCTTTGGTAACAATTTCTAGGACATACTGCAATTGATCACCCGTGCAGAGAGAACACAAAATGGTTTGGACATGAATAGTCACGTCTTTCAAATGCAACAAAGTGGGATCGTTCAGATGCAACTGAATTCCCATTTTATGTGTACTAAACTTCGTCAATGTTTCTATGCTATAGGATCTACATGTACATTGGGGCAACTATAAGTAACTTATTAAAGAGAACATCAGCTTGGGATGCATATTATATAGTTTTGACTTGAATATACGGGAATGTTGCTACAGGTCCAGCCGAAGGTAAGCTTACTATGTGTGATGTTGTGGATTTATCATTATACAAATTTATAAGGAACGTTAAAGGGGTAGTTTAGTTTTGATAAGGCTAGAACTTTAGTAACCAAACCTGGACAGTAACCTTATAAACTAATGGTAATAACTTCAGCATGCTCGAAAAGTATACAAATTGCAAAATGACCAAGTAAAAAGCATGTTATCATTCAAAAAGAGCCATTTTGAACACAAGAGGGCGCTTCTAAAAAGGCATCAGTTTCAACCATTTACCATACAAAATTATGCATGTGATAATTGATTTAAACAATGATTTAATAGAAAAATCATCAAAAAATACTTAAAAAACGATTTTGAAAATTGTGGAAAATGTGCAAGCATTTATTTTTTATTTTTCGAAAAAAGCACCTTATTATTTGGGCCCCAAATAATTATGCGATCAGATACATTTATTGATATTTCAGCCGTTTCTGGGTCGATTTTTACCAAGTAAAGTTTGTTCTGACATTAAAATTGCATGATCTTTCACATTCGACTCAGTTTTTCATAACCTCACAAAAAAAATGTGATGTGCAGCGCCCTCTCTACCAAACTAATCTACCCCTTTTAATCTTCTCTTATATAGTTCTGATCAGCCTAAATATAATATACCGGTGATAACTGGTGGTGGAGGGGAAAAGTAAGAAATGTTCCACTCCCGACAGGAGGGATTATGAATACTATTGAGGGATCGAAAAGTAAATAAATAAATTAAGTAAAATAATAAATATATCTCGGGACTTATTTTTCTACGAAAGAACAATATAAGTCCCGAGGGAAACATTCCATGATTAGCAAAGTTAACAACTGTTTTATTATCTGACTGCCAAGTAAAAATTGCCATATAACCAGTGGCGTAACAGGCGGGGAGTGGGGGCAGGGGGGGAGGGGGCAGGCTGCCCCCTAGAGAGCTTTGATCGGGAAAAACAAACTTGAAAATCATCCTAAATCAGCCCTTTTTGCCTGTTGACAGGGAACTTTTCACCATCAGCAGGGAAAATCTGGGTCAAAACCACCTCCAACCGGGAAAATCTGTCTCAAAACTGGAAAATTGCCCCCTCTGACAAGTGAC
>JAUELG010125343.1:0-10359 GCA_031471515.1 Dendraster excentricus | reverse complement strand
ATGTTCCTGGTGTGCGAGTGCGTCAAAGCTATGTACGCGTACGTTGTATGCAGTACATTCCCGGTTGGGTTGTTTGCTTCGCACACGCGGTAGTCGGGGAGTAGTCGTCAAATTCAGACCGCGTAAACGCATGCAGAAGAATGATGATGCGTTATCCAATTATTTATTTTTTTCGGAAAACATATTTTTTGTGAAATTGTCGACGGAATGGAACGCTAAAGATGTTACCTTTCTATAATCGAAATATTATTTTTGGGTGGTGGTACACTTTAATCACAATAGACTACTGTAAAAGTGAAAATTTTTGCCCAATTCATTTTTCTAGGAAAATGAATTTGCTTGTTTTTACTTTAATTTACATCACATGTGCACACAAAAACACTTGCATTTTGACATATTTGCGCGCTTTTATTTTTGCGCCTTAGCGGTTGCGCGCGAAATGCGCAAACATTTCCACCATCACAGTAGTTGTCCTGTATTGATGTAGAGACATACATGAACAAATGTATCATTTAAATACAGAAGTTGTATTCATGCATACGAAAAACAGGGTTAGTATATTTATTAACTTCAGGGGTTATTACGTTGCAAATCCTACAGAACAACTGCCAGTCTCATTGTGGTTTCAGAAGAACCAAACTCGGGTTCATTTATTTTCTGATCCCAGGCTCTAATGGGCAAATATGTCATCATTTGAAGCTTTACTTTTATCTTTGTATGTATTCAAACTTTGTCATTGAAATTAGAACTAGGCTTCTTTAGAATATTTCAAACCAAGGTTTGAATTTCAACCAAGTCCTATTATCTAATTAAAGCCATTGAGGCACTTCATGGTGAAACGGGGATCATAACTATATGCAATGGGCTATTGAAATGTTAGGGTTTTAACCTTTTACCCACTGTACTTTATGTGAAGTTTGATAAGAGTATGTGTGTGTGTGTGTGTGTGTGTGTGTTAATATTCAACTATATGTACGTACATGTATTTAACAGAGTATCTATTTATAGCAACAGGAGGTAAATTGGTCAAACTTCTATGTATATGTGGTTTGTTTAGAAATGTGTAATTAACAGGTGAATTGATGTGATGTACAGGGTAGCACTTGTGGCTTTGCTTGGTGTGACTGTTTTATCTTTTCTTTTGGGGGGGGGGGGAGGGGGGGTGGCTTCCAAATGTTAATTTTCTACCTTAATTTTAAGTCTTCAAAACTTCATATTTGAAGGTAAAGTTAACATCTACATTGGTTTCGAACATTGGTTTTTATAATTTGAACAAAACAAGATTTTAATAGTTATTATAATTATTATTATAATTATTATTATATTATTATTATTATTATTATTATTATTATTATTATTATTATTATTATTATTATTATTGTTATTGTTATTGTTATTGTTAGTGTTATTATTATTATTATTTCATTTGGCAAATCAAATACACATGAAAAGTGTTCAAAGTAAGAAAATTGCAACCACTTGAATGCCAGGGCTTGGAAAAAGTTAACTGAATAACTGTATTTTCAATCATTTGATTGGTAGACAAATACATTTTGTTATAACTTGCAGCACTCATGCAGCATGAGTAATTTCAGGACAAGTTTTGAAAGAGTTAACATTGTTCTCATAGACACTGTACATGTATGCTTAAAAGCTTAGCAGGAGTTTACTTTGGAGATTTTAGGATCAGAGCGGCCATTTTTAATTGTACACTTGTAATGGATTACATCTATGCAGCTGTATTTGATCAAATCCTTTTGTTAAATCATTTTATTTCAAAATGCAGTCTGTTTATACCATTCTGAGCGGTTATGGTTTTTTTTTAAATCCAATATCAGTACGTATACCAGAATACAGACAAACCTCATTATAAAAAGCCCCTTTGATTTACTACGTTATATGACACATTTTGCTCTATCAAGGCTTAAAAATAATATAATTCATATAACCTAAACCTGTGAAATTACATTGCTATATCAGATAGCAGAGCTCATTATAAAGAGGTTTCACTGTATTGTCCTCTACTTTTTTAATTAAATGTAGCCTTTTGTAGACTAAATGAAGTATTTATTTCATTATGCTCTTCCTTTTTTTGAGGGTTACACAATGTTTATTAAATGTTTCATTTGAATAGTTTTGAGGAATGTGCAAACCCTTTGTAGAAATAATGTTTCTATTTTACATAACACTTGTATAACTATTATGATCTTAAACCTAAGGGCCTTATTATTAGTGCATAATTTATAGGCTAGACAATTGTGTGATGATTACCCAATTGTGTGATATATGAACAATATATTGTTTTAATATGTAAAGTGAAATGTAAATATGAAATTTAATGGAAAAAATATAATTTCAATGTAATTTATTTTTGCAATCATGAACCATGCGAGTAGCATATTATATATTTCATGTATAGTTATTACAGTAAGTAAACTAGATTTATATAGCACCCGGCAATGTGAATGACCATAGTCGATAAGGGCATTCAAATTATATCATTACCCCGGTTATTGGAAATACAAGCTCAATCAACATGCACATGATGTGCACTTTCTAAGTCCCTTTGGAGCGATGCATGCAGTGCAATTTTATTTTGGGCTCATTTCAGTAGCCTGATCAATAGCGTAGCTATGTTCTCAAACCAAGTTGTATCATGAGAAAAAAGTCTTCAAGCTTTCTTCGTAATTGCATTTTTGACCAACAAATTGAGTTTTGGTTCAATGTTTTGTTCTTTCCTACTGGAGCTCTAGTGTATGAGTGGTATAAAAACAGAAATTAAATCCTAAATTGTTAGGAATTCAAACTATGAAGCTTTTGATAGCAAAACTTATGAGATAATGCATTTTTGTTTGATTTCTCGGAATTTAAGTTTTTATATCACTCTACAATCCACACATCTTCTTCTTCTTCCAAGTTCAGTACAGTCCTCTGAGTAGAGTATCATCGTACTGTTGTGCGGTGCAGAAGTGCAGCATGCAGAACTCCAGGTGAGAGCCAGGAAAATAAACTTGAGTGGAAGAAATAAAGAGGTGCGAATGTGCGAGTAAAAATCATCTTTGTTTCTTTCTTAGTTTTGGCGTAGATATATATATATATATATCCTACGTACACATGTTAGTACTACATTTTCCCCAAAGATATATGCATTTTGTATATTATGATGAATATATCACATATGTGCTTCAATTTATTAGATAGTTTTTCATGGAAATAAAGTGTGTAGATATAAATTCATGCAACAGAAGTTAACTTGTCAAATGTTTTGTTGTATGGTGGGTGCCTGATTCGTTATGTGTGTGTGATTATATAATTCCCGTTAGAAAATGCCTTATAAAAGTTCAATAGGAGCAGGGTGTATTCTGAAGTTCAAATTTATTTTATCTACGCCATATGTTTGTCAATAAAACGTATCTTAGCAAATTGCTATTCCTTAACTACACTGAAATACTTTAGTGATGTAGGTATGACATAGATAAAATAAATTTGAACTTAAAATCATTTCAGAATACAACCCCAGAATTCCTCAAGTGTTTGGAGATGGACATTGTTATGAATGATGTTGAGATTGTTGCAATACAGTCAACTCTGCCCAACTCACATAAGTCAAATAATCACCTTAGTCGAAGGTCTATTCCAAGTCCTCTCTATTTATTCTACTGTTTTCAACCCCTCATAAGTCAAAGCTACTTCATCAGTCCCGAGAGATTCAAATTAGGCAGAGTTGACTGTTATCTTGACTATTGTGCAATATTCAGGTGTAATGCACATTCCAGTACCAACCAATTACAAATGGGGCATAAAATAAAAGGTGAATAAAAAGGCCTTTCAATGATACCAAATTCATATAAAATAATAAACGGAGGAACTTCGTTATAAAAGAGGTCAGATATACCCTGATAAAATGAGAAACCTAATATAACAAGGTCATTTTCATGGTCGCAAGGACCTCGTTATAACACGGTTCCATTGTAACCCCCCCCCCCCACCCCATACACTCAAACATGAATTGCAGAACTTTTTGTTAGGGGTCTAGTTGTAAATATTGAATGTCCCAAACACAACAATAATATAAAACAAAAGGCAAATAAAGCAAACTGATATCATTATCCTGTGACATAAATCAAAATTTCTTTATTTTGTAACAAAATACCAACATAAGAGCACATAATGGCATACTGCAAGTACGCCTATGATGATACACAAATACTTCAACTACAAACATGTACTTATTAGGTGGCTACCATAATATATCATGTAATGGCATGTTTAACATGCAATAACAAAACGGACAATTTTCCATAATAAATTCATCCATTGATTTATATACAAATTTGCAATATAACGCTGCTGAGGAAAATTTTTGAGAATTTTTTTTTTTTATAAAGCCTATTCATTAAGGGATCTTGTCGATCAAAAATGCAGCGGCTTTCCTGAAATAAAGGCTTGTTGGTAAAAGCACAAATTATGGGGGCCAGAAAACTGAAAGTATGAAATGTGCATTTTTTGTGTGTGAAAAGGGCACCATATCCCGGTTATTGTTAACACTACGTACCTCGCTGACGCTACTCTATTATTCAGTTTCGCATAAAGTCAGCAAGGCACAAAGTGATACAATTAACTTGGATATCGTGCTCTGTTCAGAAAACCGCACCATTCATGCTTTCAGTTTTCTGGCCCCTGTAATTTGTGCTTTTACGAGAAAGTCTTATTTCAGGAAAGCCAAGGAAAGCTATGGCGTGTTTGATCAACAATATCCCTAATTAAATTGCAAAGGTTGTGGAATTTACGAGGAAAATAAATATTTTGGGGAGAAATATTAAACAGATCTGTCAAATTCATTATGTTAGAGCAAACAATGGACAAGTATCTTAACTCTCAAATACCAGTTTTGCAATTTGAGAAAACTGCATCAAAATACTGATGTCACAATTAATGTCACTAACAAAACTATCATCTTGGTCACATCTTGGCCCTGTTGCAATCGATTGTAAGTTACAATTAATTGCAAGTCAGATCATGTGACAAAATGTGCAATTAATACACCAGTTCGCAGTTACGGTTTTTGCATGCATGCAATACAAAGGTCAAGGGGACTGTTTCAGCATTCATCGAATTGAAAGTACTGGATAAGGTTCTTTGTAACTTGTTATTTGTGAGTACATCGATTGAAAATTCCTTGATGCGAAGGTTGATCAATTGTTCTCATGAAAGTAACAAAGGATATCCCATGACAACCATCTGCCACTCTGAACATGACTGCACAGAGTAAAGGATTTGTATCCTACCCATGAATGCAGAATTCAATGGTGAAGGGTCAAAGACGTACTACAGCCCCCTACGTGCTATTTGCGAACTGGTGTATTGTAACTTACAATCATATTACACTTTGTATCTCATCTGCAGCAGGTCCCTTGGGGTGTATTCTGAAGTTAAAATTTATTTCAATTACCTCATATCTACGTCACTGAAATATATATTTTAGCCAATTTCTGAAGTACAGTGTAATATTTTAGTGACGTAGATATGATAAATTTAACTTGAAATCGTTTTCAGAATACACCTCCTGGTTGTTTTTAGCCAGCATCAAATAAAAGTAAAAACAAATAAATAAAACAAAAGTTGTCATACTTTTGTTATTACTCTCATGGTTTTCTCTTTGCATAGACTACCTTTTTGTTTGTTTCTTGTCCCTCTCAATTATAATTAATGTTCTTCTACTCATATTGTACTTAAACATCGGGTTACAATCTATTTCCATCTTGGATTTATTGTTGTTGAATGACTTGGAAAAGAACAACACTTCTCCTCCAGTTCATAAACATGTACAATATATGGGCGTCGATCAGTAATTGATACCCATTCATCAGGGGGGATGATCCATTCATCCATCCCCCATGATGAATGGGTATTACGCAAGTATCGATGCCCATGGTACAATGCCTCTTTGCTGCTTCTCTTCGTTCAACTCATCCGCGCATCCTTATAAACATGAGCAGCTTTTGTCAGCAAATTCATCTCGCTCCATTCAATGTATTTCAACATGGAATCTGAGCTTTTGCTTCTCGTCTTCTTCATTTAAACAATGTTTCTAAGTCCTTTTTTTCTGAGCTCCTCCCCGTTTACTTCTTGTCTTTCGACTTGGCATCCGCCTTTTTATCCTTGCTCTTGTCTTCCTTCTCATCCTTATCCTTCTCATCCTTCTTATCATCCTTCTTTTCGTCCTTTGATTTCCCGTCATCCTTCTTCTTCCCCTCCTGCTTTTCCAGGTCTCGGTTCTGGACCTTGTTGTTGATGAGGTTGTGCAGCGCCAGGACTGAACGGATGAGCGACGCCAGGTAGACCACCAGCATCTGGTCGTTGGTCTTCGTCACCAGCGAGCGCACAAAGTCGTTGAGCGCGACGTCGGGTAGGAGGTTGAATACATCCTATCAGAAAGAGATAAGGGAAAATATAAATACAGCAAGCCTAGTTTGTTCCTGTTGGTTGTGCAGCGCCAGGACAGAGCAGATGAGCGAAGCCAGGTAGACGACCAGTATCTTATCATTGGTCTTCGTCACCAGCGAGTCGTTAAGGGCAATGTCAGAAAGAGGGTGAATACATCCTGTGACATAGAAAGAACAGTGAATAATGCAAATATAAGTTGATTGCATATTTTTCCCAGACAGAATCGATAAATAATGCCAGGTAGACAATAAGCATCTGATCATTTGTCTTTATCACCCGCATGGGGGGGGGGGGCATATGTCTTGTATTTCTTCAGCTGTCAACCATTTGTCCACTTCACTTCTGATAAGCTACGCATCTGTTTCTACCAGTACATGTAGCTGAGATGATGGATATAAATAAATAACTGATTTTGGTCTGGTGGCTACAACCTTCTGAAGAGAGGGGAGGAAGGGACATACAGAGACAATAACAGATTTATTCAACAGCGGCCAGTTTCATGAAGGGATCTTAGTCAAGACTGTCTTAACGGTCACGTGACTGTGACTGATTTATAGCCATCTCAATGTCAGTTGTTCAGATCAAAATGGACAAGGTATAATAACAAAGACATGACAGTCGAGACGGTCTTAACTCAAACCCTTTTGTGAAAGGGACTCCAGGAGTTGAGAATTACCTGAAGCTGGTATATAATTGTGTGGTTGGCCGGTAGTTCCCCTGCAGCCACCTTCTGCAGGTAGGTGCTGATATGCTGGATCTGTGACTGGAGACCCTTCAGACCAAGCAGCTGGGCCGTGATCCGTTGGGATAATGTGCCAACACTTGTATCTTTGATGTCCCTAAAACAAGCAAAATCAAAAGAAAATACTGGTCCATTAATAATGTTGCTTAGTCTACAATCTTATTGTCACATTTCAATTGAAATCCTGCTGAATCTGCAAAGTCTGTAGACCCTTCAGACCAAGCAGCTGGGCCATGATCCCTTAGGATAACGTGCCAATACTTGTATCTTTGATGTCCCTCAAACAGTTAAAAACAGACAGGATAATAGTCCGTTAATTTGAATATGCTTTCGACCTAATCTGATAAACTCATTCTCTTTGAGATTATGTGTATCTGTGACTGTAGATCCTTCAGATCAAGGAGTTGGGCTGCGATCCTTTGGGATAACGTGCCAACGCTCATATCTTTGATGTCGCAATAAAGGAAGAGTGCAGAATTGTGGTTCTGTTATGCAAAATACTGTGTTACTTAGTCAACCAACGTATCATCCCATTCACAGAGATTCTGTGAATCTGATAATATACCAACACTTGTACCAACACCTTTGATGTCCCAAAGATAAGTTTGTCTCTGAAGATATGATTGTTTACTGATACTAGTCTTTTAAATACATTATGTGATCTTATTTATAAATCCCATATCCCCCAAAATGTTAATTACCGACAAATGCCTGCTTTTGCTATATCCAGTTATATATACAAATATGATAAATCAAGCCTCCACATTTACTTTTTTCCTGAGTTGCCTGTTCCACAAGTCAAATCATTACTCTTCAAATTTGACTTGCCCGAACAGAAAGACTACTTGCCTGTTTACTTCGAGAGGAGATCAAACCTAAGGACTGCCATTATTCTCTAATAGTTGACAAATAATTGATGATATTTTACTTGCCCCAGGCAATAGGGCAAGTGCTAGGGTCGAGCCCTGGATAAATGTTTCTTTTTCTACAATCACTGCTGGCGAGACAAATTTGTAAGTGACTACTGTCCCTTTAGTACAAGAAACGTGAGCAGTGATCCAAATCTGTGATAGCATCCCCATGCATGATGAAGTGGTTGAAGTTCCTGGGGGTGTTTCACAGAGATGCTAAGTTGATCTTAGCAATAAGATGGTTTTAAATATTATGAAAAGCCATTAGTGTCTTGAAACAGTTTGGTAACATTTATGTTGAAATTCATAAAATGTTGATTCAAATTGTAATTTTATGATCTTCACATAAAATTCATGAAATCTCTTTGATAATTAGAAAATATATATGATCTGAATCAACATTTTATGAATTTGAACATAACTTTTACAAAACTGTTTCAAGACACTAATGGCTTTTCATAATATTCAAGTTCATCTTAGTGTTTAAGTTCAACTTAGGTAGCATCGCTGTGAAACACCCCCCTAAAGTTCCAACACACATGAGCAAGTGTTCCACTCCAACCTTTTCTGCTCCCATCTCGCTGGGAACATGCTCAAATGTCTTGCTAGTTAACTAGTTAATTCTCCAAGCTTTTTATATCATTTTTTTTTTGTTTTACCCAGATACGATCAGGAATTTTCATGGTCCAAAGGTTTTTAAAAACAAAGAAGTTCCACTCTACTGTTCCCCATAAATCAGATATCTCCATAATCTCCATATTCAAATCAAAATGGCGAGATCTTTCTTTAGTAAAGTTCCAACTCACCTGAGCAAGTGTTCCACTCCAACCTCTTCAGCCTCTTCTGCTCCCATCTCACTGGGAACATGCTCAAACGTCTTGCTTGTCGGTGTTCCATCCTTTAGAGAGAATTGAAACAATAAATAACAAAAATCATCTAGCTAATAAAGAAATAAATAATCTGCATGGCCTTTAAATGTGGCCTGGGTGCTACCGGCCGATAGAAATTGCATTTGGTTGCTATAAATCTTGCATACACCACCAAAAAATTAGGACCTACGAACACAGGTCTTTCGTGAGATTCTATCTCTGATGTTTCAGTTTGGCCCCACAAGGTCTAGGCAAGTTAGTCCCAGGAATTTCAAAAATACTGCACTTCAACAAAACAAAAGTATTTATAAGTTTCTTGAAAGCGAAGGAATTGATAATTACTCGCAAACTACTTCTGCTACTTATCATAATAATTCTATATTTACAACACGCTCACATCTGTCAGCAAACATGCATGGCACAGAATTATCATTTATTTCTCTAGGCCACCTGAGCACGTTTAAAACCTACACAATTATCTTGAACACCTTATCAACTCCCTCTTCAACAGCATACTATGCTTCTGTAAGGAAACTAAGCTCCTTGAGTATTGTCCATAGATACATCATACACAATTCCAAGGAAACCATTTTATAATCAGAGTATTAATCTAACTTGGATCACCAAAGCTACACCTCATATTGTAATATACTCACATCGTGCACTTCTTCAACTGCATAGTAGGCCTCTGTGGGTAGACCTATCTCCTTTGGCTTGGCATCTATGATACATAATACCTGAAAAAAGACAAAACAATCAATGAAGTTAATGAGAACAAAAGATGAAGAGAACAAATGTTGTTTAATTCTTAGTAAGTCAGTTCACATCGTTCAATTCTTCAACTGCATAGTAGGCCTCCGTCTCTGTCTCCTTGGGCTTCGCATATGATACATAATACCTGGCATAGGCTGGCAATAAAATAATGTCATTTATCGACCAAACGTCGCCTCCACAGCTGCAAGCTGAGAATATGAAATAATAGAAACAGTCAAACAAGATGAATAATTTATTCCATCTCTAAAAGTGTGCCTTTTGTAATACACTTAGTTTTTCATTACCTAAAAAAACCCAAATACTTCATGAACCATCATCTACATGTAAATTAACACTGACATCTACCCGTTTACATGTTAAACCCAAATTGGGAATGGGCTATAAAAGAATGAGATATAATTATTATTCGCATTGCTAGCTACATTTCACTAAGTTGAGGCAGTACTTATCGTGCTTTTGATGGCTAGATCATACTGTGGTGCAGCTTTGTCGCACATCCAATAACTTTTTTTTTCTTCACCCAACAACAAATCAAACTAATTTAGGACAAGCTGATTTTGCAATAACATGTATTTTCCAAAGACCCTAGCCTGAGTATTTTCAGCCTCAGGTCCTG
>JAUELG010125342.1:0-16754 GCA_031471515.1 Dendraster excentricus | reverse complement strand
GCAATCCACCCCCCGGCCTGGTTAGGGTCAAGGAAGATATACATCTACCCCCTCCCTTTGAATTGGCTAGACCTGCATATAAAGCATAGGTAGCCGTCTGCTTTTACTTTATCACGTTGCAGTAATGTACATATGATTGTGCAAATAATATACTGTTCCCGATATTTACTACAATTAGCATGTATGGTGACATGGAGATATCAAAATTAGATCTTCGATCTAAGCAATTTTGATTGAATGTTTTGCACGATATATCCACTCGTAGGCCAAAGGAAACTCGAAATCAGAACTGACGTGTCTGCAGTTCATCAACTTCTGGCTATGCTCAATCTTTGCACATGCTGCTGTGTCCTCATCGGTGTCCAACAAGAAAGGGTCGCCAAAGACTGATCAGGAGTCTCCCCCAATCTTAATCGTCGGCACTCACCGGGAAAGCGTGCCTGGTGATGCAATCAATAAGAAGAAGAAGGTATTGAGCGGTTTTCAATTATCATACAGAGTGGCTTTAGAATGGAACGGGGCACTTTCCAATATACACACAATTATTATGTCCATCGCATAGGGAGTATTATCCAATGCACAACGATACCAAAAACATTCACTGTGGTCGTGTAGTTTTTGTTTTAGGGTGCTCTGAGTGATAACATGTCACCTTCCAATTTTTGTTTATGAAATCCGTGCCAGTTAAATTGTTTATAACAAATGATCTCAAATGAGATAAAAGTATTTTTAAGTATACTACCCTAATGAATAGTAATATAATAACACATGTGGGTACACATAAACTAATTTATTGTTAAGACAAGAAGAATGTAGTAATGCTGTCCGCTCTCTTGTACTCAGTCGTTTGGATTATGGAAATGCTGTCTTGGTTAATGATCCGTGTTTCGAATCAGAAATACTTCAGCGCTTACAAAATCGTGCTGCTCGCATAGTTTTAATAGCGAAAAGACAAGATAGGTAGCACTATTATTGAACAGTCTGCATTGGTTACCAGTCCAGAAGAGAATTAAGTATAAGATTTCACTTCATGTATATAAATATAAACGTGATCTTGCTCCTGGTTATTTGTGTAATTTATTAGATGCTTTACACAAGCTAACTATAATTTACGTTCTAGAGTACATACTTCAATCCTAATAATACCAAGAACAAATTCAAAGGGTGGAGAGAGTAGTTTTCATTTTGCTGGCCCTAGATTTTGGAACAGCTTGCCAAGAGATTTAAGATTGTCACCAAAATTATATATTTTAAAAGAAATTTGAAGACGTACTTATTTTTGTTGTAGATTATTGGAGAGTTTGTAAAGCGCATCGATCAGTTCTTAATTAGAAATGCGCTATATATAAAATATCAATTATTACTATTAGTAATATTATCGATTTATTTACTGATAAGCTTATTTCTCTATTATTCTTTTTCGTGTTTTGTTGTTTTTCATCTAGATTGACAAAGCTTTCAACAAGATCCGCAATAGCATCAAAAAGAAACCCTTTGAACGTCATGTGATTCCAAAGTACTATGCCATCGAAAATAGCCTAGAAGATGCTGATGAAGAGGTTTGACAATTAATACATTCCCATTTTCTCAAGGAATTTCGAACCAAATGTGGATATATCACATAATAAACATTTTCTCAACCGTTATTAGTTTTTGTATCGTATAACAGATTATATATATATAACTTGCCTTTAATTTAGTCGTTTGTAATTATGAATCCCTTTCGAGCTTAGTATGCATAATTCTGTATACAAAATTGTTAAAACCGATGCCTTTTTAAAACGTTTTTTAGGTTTTAGTGGCATTTTGAAAATTATAACTGGCCGTTTATTTCGTCGTTTGAAATTTTGTATTCCTTTCGAACATGATGGAGTTATGCTCTGAATCCCTATCTTTTCTAGCTGGTCGTCCATAGGGAGCTTGGTGAGCGGGAAGCATGAGAGGAACTATTTTTGGTCAAAATCGGTTATATCTGGTCATAATAAATTTGGCCCTAAAATTTATTCGAATTTTTACACAATCTTTTTTTAAATGCTGACACTTTTTCAAAAGTTTTTAAAAGCTAATTTGAAATAATTATTACTACAGTCTCCTTGTAATCATTTTCCACAAAACAAACAAAGTATGCATAATTTTGTTTGCAAAATGGTTGAAACCGATGCCTTTTTTTAAACGCACTTTTATGTTTTAGTAGCATTTTAACAATTATAAGTAGCTTTTTATTGAGTCGATTGTTACTTTCCATTCCTATCGAGCATGATGGAGTTATGGAAAAAACGCTGACCAGCTTAATACTAAAAATCAAACATTTTAGGCCATGATTTTTTTTTTCATAGCAAAAAACCCAAAGTAGGGGGTGCGGCTAATATACGGATGCGGCTTATACACCGGCAAATACGGTATTAGCTTGTTATATTATTTTGCAGGTTTTGATTACTAAAGTTCAGCCTTACATAACTGTGCCTTTTGTTTAAGTCCATCTTATCACACGCTTTGAATCACTCATATCTGTAGCTGATGTTATTTGTTTATCAAAATGATCCAATCTTGGGTTCCTCTAGCTAATGCATATTTCAGTCAGCGTCATCTTACCACAGCTAATCTCCATTAGGGCGCACATTGAATGACCCGTAATGGGCGAGGGATTGCATTCACACGACAATTTCAACGCCTCTCCAAACAAGTCTAAACTCATCATTTTACTACGGAGCTCATTTGTAGTCTAGTAGTCCTATCCAGAGCCTATAAATGTTCATGAATACAATGTTTTTCTTAATGTTCCAAATGGTGTATAGAGAAAGATCAGCATTTTTGCCACCTTTTGAGCACTTTTTTTAGCACCTTTTTTATAATCATTATAAAGATAATGAGCTAATTTGCATATTTCTGACATAAAATCAGAGGTCAGTTGCTATCTAGAAATAGTGCGAACCTAATGAAAACTATTGTTATAAGGTGTGTTGGAGTAAGGAATCCATTTCCGATACGTAATTGCGTCTGCCATGTAGGCAACACCCTGAAATTCAAGATGCATATTTATGAACATCATTGGGTTTCGGCAATTCAATCCATTCATGAGCAAGTACAGGATTTTATATTTCAGTTATTTTCTACACATGTATTGAATATATTTCAGCTTTGTTTCCACCTTGGCTATAATTAGCAATGCATATAATTAGCATACTTTTGTATTCACCTAATTTGTATATTCCCAGAAATCAAGTAAAAACGTACATATTGTGAAGCCCAATACTTAAAATTACGAGTAGTACCTTTTTTCCAATTTTGTTTTTGTTTTGTTGGGTTGTTTGTTTGTTTTTGTGAGGGGACATCATTTTCTGATACTTATTTCAACCCACATAAATCCAAGATGGCCGCCCTTGTGGAAGGAGAGAATGTCATTAGTCTTTTTGATCGCTGCATTTCATAAAACTTCTATTGTTAGTGTTAAGACCAAACTGAATTGTAAGTTCAGTATTATATATTGTTGCTTGTTGTTATGATTGACATATAAAAAAGATCAGCCCGATCTTTTATTACCGAAGAAGTAATAAATGTTTCGTAGTCGGACTAATGTTGGGATCGGCCATCTGTGATTTATCTGTCTTGCCATGGTGTTATGTTGAAATATGTATCAGTATTTGTTGCCCCCCTCCCCCCCCAAAAAAAAAAATAAATAAATAAAAAATAAATAAATAAAATTAAAAAAAAAAAATTAAAAAAAAATAAATAAATAAAATAAATAAATAAATTAAAAAAATTAAAAATAAATTAAAAAAAGATAATAAATAAATAAATAAATGATAATGAATAAAAATAATAATCATAATAAAAAATTTAAAAAAATGATAATAATAATAATAATAATAAATGATAATAAAGACAAATTTAGGATTACCCGTAATTTTATGTTGTCGGGTTCACAAAATATACGATTTTACTTGATTTCTGGAAATATGCACAATAGGCTAAAAACATAATAATGCTAATTCGTTTACATTGCTAATTCTGCCAAGGTGGCAACAAAGCTGAAATATCTTGAATACATTATGTAGAATATGCATGAGGCATAAAATCATGAATGAAGTTAGGTATCAAAAACCAATAATATTTATAAATATGCACATTCTGGGCAGTCATCTTAGATTTCTGTCTATTCCCCTTATAGCAAATAAACATCGGAAGTGGATTTCTTACCTCAAAACACCTTTAGTTAATAGTTTTCATTATGTTTGGATATATAAAATATATAAAATGGATATATAATTAAATGTAGTTATTTTTTTTTGGTGCGAGTCTAAGCTATTTTGAGGAATATTCGCTTACGCTATTGTTCGATTATAACCAGTGCGCGGGTCACTCAGGGCTCACATACAGCAATTGGGTGCTCCCAGTATTGGGTCGGCAGCTATCGTGAGCGAAATTGCATGGCTGAACGCTCATATACTGCACACCTATAAGCAGAGAGCATCGACAAAATAAAACACTATAAGGAAGACAAATAAGAAGAAGGGAAATGAGAAACGGCAACACTAAACAGCGGAATTATACATGAAAAGACTAGCCATCGACCGACATCCGAGATGCCCCTGAAACTGCCCCTGATGATGCTGACGTTCGTGCGCAAGTGACCATACAACAGGAGAAAGCTCGAAAGTACACGGACAGCAAGCGAAGCGCTGCGGTGCCAAAGTTTTGTGTGGGGGATACTGTTCGCTATAAATTTGAGCGAAAAGGTGGGCCTAAGTTTAGTGCACCACACCGCATTGTAGTGAGCAAAGGCCCATACACATATAAGTTAGAGGATGGGCGTACGTGTAATGCTTCCAAACTAACCTTATACAAGGGAAACGATTATTCAGTCTCACAGCCACGGTCAATGAATGCAACTGAGAACAGACCAAAAAGAAACAAAAAACTACTCATATGGTCACGTGACTATTCGATGAAAAAGTAGAAAAAAGAATTGTTGACTTGAACAGGCAAGAATTAAAATGCAGGTTAAATGTTTTACTGCAGAGGGGAGATATATGCATATGATTCAATTTATTTTGCTGTGTTAAGCTGTAAAGAAAAATGGTTTAAGCTTATTCAGCAGTTTCAGTTCAATGAACATGTATGTATTTATGACAACATAAAGATGTTGAGAGTACAAGTTAACACTGGTCAGTATAATTGGGTAGCTGTGTGAAATTCTAAAGTTTGAAATTAGTAGTTTGGAAAAGAAATGTGCTTGAACAATTATACTGCTATCAACATGCTTTCAATTGCTGGAGATTATTAATTGTGTAAATTGGTAAAGCAAATGCTATACATGTATACTTCTTCGGCTTAAAATAATGCATACTTCACATATCATGCATTCAGTATTACTTCATGATTAGATCATTATGCGATTTAGATTCAAGATAACGAAACTCACATATATACTGATGTAAATAACATTCAATGTGTCAGTTAATTTTTGTCATGTTTCATATGTATGTATGCATGAAAATAGTGTTACAGGAAATGTTTAACTGGTATTATGGCTAGCACATTCAAAATAGAATTCATGAACAAAGAAAACAGGAAACGTTACACCCGGATAAGTTTTAACGTGCATTTCTGTTTATTATGCATACCTTCCTCATTTAACTACTTATAATGTACCAGCTTTGGTCATACATGTACAGTCATATTTACGATATTATGCTATAACAAATGTACAGTTATGCATGCAACCTACAGTTATAAGTGATGTTAACTCTTCTTTATGGAGAGGGGAAATGTTGTGTTTGCTTATTTTAGTTAAGACTAATATTACGATGAAAAGCCTGGAGACAAGGCTAAGTGTGCAGTTCAATATGGCGTGAATAAAGTTCAACTTTCACCGTAACTTCTTGCCTACAAAGTCCGATCATTTGCTTCAGTTCCGTACAATGTAACACCCTCCTAGGAGATGGAGACTTCAATCCCAGAGCGACGTGGGACTACCTTTACATGAGGCACAGCTCATAGTCCAAATAGACCTGAGTGGAGCATTATATATCATAGGGGAGTGAAAGGAAACACCGTCCAGTGCACCTTAGTCAGTTATGAATGTCAATATTATTATTTGGTTGTTGACTTCGCGAAATAGAGAGTTCATGCCATATTTTGTTTTTTTTGTATCAAAAATGGGCATGGTTTGTTGACGAAGTCAGTGCTTCTTTATCTCAATTCAAAGACAATACTTCATCACGTTAAAAGGTCCCGGTGTGTATTCAAACACTACAGTGCAGGAATAGGTGAATTGTTTTGACCCTGGTAGTCAAACTTAGTAAACACTCTACGTTGTGCATGTTGAGTTCTTTTTATTTGGGCATTAATACCCTACTTGAGAAGTAGCTTTACTATATTTGGGGTATAAGCTTACCTGTATGACACTATATGACACACTAGTTTTGAGGTGTCGTTAAAAGTATTGCCATATCATACCATCATCGCGTTAAAGTTTATAATGCCTTTTTTAACCCAGCTGAACGCCCTTCGGAAGCGCATAGAGAAGGCTGCAGTAGAAGAAGTTTATATGGGTGAGCAGATCCCTCTAAGATGGCTTCTGTTCGAGGAGGCTCTGATGGCAGGACATATCAACTTTATGACCCTCGATCAGGTACGGAACACGATTGTTGAAATCGAACCATTAACTTTGTGTGTTAGGGCACTTCTTCCTTATAGTTATATTTCTTTTAATTTATGACAATACTTATGTTTATGATTTGTTTTGCGAATTCAAACGTGTATAAGCTCTTGATTTGTTGTTATTAAATTGTGTTTGAACAATAAATCATACCAATTCCATTTGGTATGTTCGGTACAATCGAATCACGCGACCTTATGGAATACCAGTCAGCAATGTTGTACATATATATGTGTTGCATTAAGGGCTTACCCTCAATTATTTGTTTAATGAACTCTCTATGCACTGGTATGCTTTTATGTTTATGAAGTAGGTACGGTACTTTCGGATTGTGTAAAACAGGACAATTGAATTATCTAATACTCATAACGGTCCATTTCAATATCCGATGCAGACTAAAGAGCTGACACGCACATTAGGCATATCAACGGAAAGGGAGCTTTTCACGATGTTGACGTTCTACCACGACATGGGCTACATCGTGTACTTCGGAGAACTGAACGATGATAAGTCTCTACTGCGGGATATTGTCATCCTCAATCCTCAGTGGCTCATAGACGTTTTCAAGCAGGTCATCACGATATTGGTTCCCGAAAAAAGGGTGATATATATGTATTAATTTAAAATGATTAAGCTCTTAATAGAGGGTTGTTTCTACAATAACTAAAATCATGTTTTGTTTTCGAGACAGTATGTCTTGTTAGAAATGCTCAGAGTTTATTGGATCATCAGTCTCTTGAATCAGGTCAGCATAATATATGTATTGTAACCTTCTCAAAGGTTAAGTACGGCATAGATATTTAATCTTCGAATGCCACTTTGAATTGCAAAGGTCTACTTTCCAGTTATATCGCAATACGAGCGCGAACACTGGCTAATGACACGTATTCAAAGTCCGGATTTGGCGATAAATAAGTGTCGAGGATCTGTCAGAAATTGCGAAAGATAACATGGCATAAATTAAAAGAAAAAGGGTCCTCCGACTTCGTATCCTCAATCCCTCGAATAGAACATTCTGTGGTTTCCCCCGATAACAAGTTAATAACTGTTATCGCGCGCCAGAGAGGTGTGATAACTCTACAGCTGCCATAGTGTCATACCAAAATGGCACCCCATTCATGTGACCGTGTTTAGGCAATCAAATTTTACTCAGTTAAATGTTTTTTTTTAGAAGCGCCCTTTTGTGTTCAAAATGACTCTTTTAGAAAAATACAAAGTTTTTTACTTAGTCATTTTGCATTTGTGTATACTTTTCAAGCATCGTGGAGTTATTTCTATTTCTTTATAAGGTTAGTGTCTAGGTTTGGTTAATAAAGTTCAGCCTCCCCTAAACTAAACTACCCCTTTCAAAAGAGAGATTATCAACATCTATTTATAAATGCTCTGAAAAAGAGCAAGCATTTTTTATATTTCTAAAAAGCTCATGTAATCATTCGGGCCACAAATAAATGTTAGATCAAATAGAGGTATTTATATTTCAGCCATTTCTGGATCGATTATGACCAAAGTCGACATTAAGATTTTGATTACCTCACACAAAATTGTGATGTGCAGCCCCCTCTCAACCAATACTAAACTACCCCATTAAACTTGTATTCATAATAGAGGTAAGCATAAATATGTTAAAGAAAAGCAACAGTCCGCTGTTCGGTTTTTCGAAAAGACCCATTCAGCTGCGATTTACAATGAACGCAAGATGCAATGGGAACACAATAAAATAGGATTTGGTAATCCTAAAATAATATGACGAACCTCATTTCATTTTTGTTACAGGAACTTAAATTAATCCTCGGATTAACGAAACTTAGGAATAACGAACCGTGAAAATTTGGAACCTTCAGGAAAAAGCACCTTCTGGTTAATATTTTGATAGATTATCTTACTTTCGGATTAACGAATCCCAAGGTTTAAACTGCAAATTCGCAGTGTTCGGAACAAGTAGCCTTCGGAATAATAAACCCCCACAATAACGAGTCGTATCAGATACAATTTAGTGAAAATCGTCAGCTCGTGATTTGGTTAAATCATCGCACCAAATAGCGCCGAATAATGATTTATAATTGCTTTGGTTTTTTTTCGTATTGATATTTTAGTATGTATTGTGAGTAATGCCGGGACGAGTGTTGAGGATGAAGGTATCTTGGGAGTATTTTTGTTTACAACACCATCATCCGTCCTTCTCATCCCCTTCTCATTCCCCATCAGGACCGTATTGTCAGTGATTCCTGGACGCGGTTGGAGGATGAAGGCATCCTAGAGGATCGTCTGATACAGCACATGTGGCAGGGTTGGAAGGAGCAGAAGGACACCCTGGTGGAGCTAATGTCCACGTTTGACTTGATCTGTGAGGCACCTGCAGTCAAGACACACGAGTCGTCCATGAATGACGAAGAAATGACAGAGGTAATTGATGATAATACAAACAATGTAGCATAGTAACAAATGAAGAGCTCACTTTAAAAGGCGCTTTATCCACTTTTCATAAAAAGTAGTTAACGATATTACGTGGCTATCTAGGAATCAACATTTATCGTCAAATAGTTTACTAAAAATTAAAATATAGCAATTTAAATGTTCAGGCTCCCATAGGCATGTGTACATAGTGGGACTAAAGAAACTGCTTTTCTAGGAAGTTGAGCGAGTGGAATTAACACTTATTGGTTGAAGTCAACTAGTTGACTACTTATTGGTTATAACGATCATGATATAAATTATATTTATAATGAAAAAAATATTGATAATGATGCTGATGAAAATAATCATTATATGAGATTTGATTTGATATCACTTTATTGGCAAATACAACAAAGGAACAAGAGTAAAAATGAACATACATTATAAGATGCAACGTTACAATAATAAAAGTAGCCCAGGACACAACGCATAACTGTAAATGCAGGGCATATACATACATACATACATAAGATAATATAAGAACAAAAGATAGATTTAGTTATCATTTCCAATATTTATAATTGAATTGACTAGAATCAACCGTAATAGGTATATTGCGAATTCGTTTATTTAAGGGTGTTCCTATACTAAATTATTGAATGTCAATACTATTAAAACAATTTAAATTTTTAGTGTAAAGATGATATTACGAATTATAAATATTCGTCAATTCTTGGGCTTTTCGTATCCGATTATATACATTTATCAAGCTGTAATTAATCAAATTATATTAAATCAAGTTTAGGTAATTACAATAATTACATTATATTGGGGTTGTATAGGTTATCAGAATGCAAAATGTTTCACTATACAAAACATTTCATAAATTATACTACTACACCTACTAATACTACTAATACTACTGGGCTAAAACCAAAGGTAGTCAACCTAAAGGTAAAAATTTCAAAAAAAAATCGTGTTTCCTAAAAGCCATGAAAGGTAAAATTATACTCCGCACACAAAGTTCCGCAATATAGGTTTGCGTATTAATATCTTTTCTTGAAAGTTATATCCGTTAATATGTTTGGTATCATTGGAAAGCTTGGATAATCCCCTTTACATTGACATAATATTTGCTATGAATATTTAATCATGGGATGTGCATTGCATTCAAATGTAGAGCAAAGTCAAACGTGAAATGTTGGCAAATGCACTGATTTGGACAACAAAGGGCCTTCTTTTTGTTTGAAGATGAAACCGTCGCTTGGAAGCCTATTACGTTATTACCATTTATAAATTTGGTATCACTGGAAAACGTGAATCCCCATGTTTTCTTTGATATTACATTTGCAATTAATATTTTATCATGGAATGTGCATTACATCCGAATGTAGGACAAAGTAAAACAATGAAATGTTCCAAAATGCACTGATTCTGTCAACAGTGTGCCTTCCTTTTGTTTGAAGATTAAAACGTGGCTCCACGATATGCTATCAGGCATGCTTCCTATCAAATGACATTTTCTATCATATAAGACAATAACCTCGCAACTTTTAAAATTTGGCTTGCAAAAATGGATCTGCCCCTTTAAGTAGGGCCACAACTAGCCCCATTCTGACATCCCGTCGCGTTTTGACATCTATATTTAGCGTCACTCAACATAAGAGCAGTTATTTTTTGTCAGTATCTATGAATTAACGCCTAAACACTTTAACAATCTTAGAATTTAATTTCCTCTTTTCAGAAAAATTCTACGAGGCGTCGAAATTTTCACGACGAGACGAAAATTGCGCGATGCGACTGGAATTAATCCAGATTTAATATTCTGTAAACGCAATTTCATTGCTATTTTTCTTTTATGCATACATTAACGGTATAGTTATAATGGAGTAACATACAGTTTCATGTATGTTTGCTCAAAAATAAATACTTTGCTATTTAACTAAAATTGATTACGTGAGGAAAGGTTATATATTATATGCACAACAGTGATTTCACAAACACTTACACAAAGATTCTTCAGACTTTTCTTGATATTAAGTTTTAAAATCCAAGCAGCTAATAATTAATAATGCTATTTTGGCTAGTAATATGTCATCTTTATCTAAAAAAATATCGCAAGAAATTATTGATGAATGTCGTTTGCTTTGTTAATGGTCCAATGGGGAAATGTTTGACTCTTGTTTTTTACTGTGATATCGATATTGATTATGCTAACAAATTTTTATTGGCCAATACGTGAAATGAATTTGTCAAATGGCGTCATCATTTATGAGGGGTTGAACATGATTGCAATTCAAAAGTTTGCCTTCAATTTTGCACTTGACCATATTTTCCGCCAGTCGCGCTTCCGTCCCGTCGCCATTAAATAACCATTAAATAAAACAAAATTGTCAAAATGTGAAAGCTTGGTTTTTTTGTGTCGAGACTGAATATTTGTTTAATCTTACTTATGATACATTACATGATTTGACTTCTTATAGAATTATAGTGTGTTTAAAAAACGAACACTGTTGTAATTTAATCGTTCCGTCCGGTCGCCCTTCAAAAGCTTGCAGGTACCATAGCAACAGACTCATACATTTTTTAATGTTTCTGTTTGATAATATTCATCATTTTACCCTGTACATGTAATAATACAATTTTATGCAGGCTCATCGTTTTTTGTATGATCAACATAGCCGTTATTAATGTGTACCATATTTACAGCTACTACTTCTTCTTATTCTACTTCTACTAATTCATGAATGTCATTGATGGAAGTCAAAAATATTTTTCTTTATATGTTACGCCTTGGAAGATATTGAGTTCGACTTTTCTATGCTATTAATTTGTATCGTTGAGTCCCCTGAGGAAGGAGGAGAACACGCCAAGACAAAGTGTTTCTACGTGCCTTCAAGACTAACACCACGCTGCTCCAATGAAGACATGGGTCAGATCAAATCACCCCTTGACTTCTACGTTGATTTCAACGGTTTCCTTCCAGGTACACGTTATATGTCAGTCACATGGAACATTATGTTTTACCTAATTGAATTTGCCCAAATTGCAGATGTTAAATTGAAATTAATTCATTGTTGTCCACATGGCATTGTTTATATTTTCGCTATGCATGAGTTTTTGTTTGTATTGTATTCTGAAAATGTACACTACAATAATTTACAGTTTTGTACACACGTAAGACAATAGAATTTAATTGAAGTTCTATGCCTTGCTTGTGTTTATGTGGAAGGAGGCATATGCTTTCAATAATCTTTCTAAGATAGTATTTAAAATGACAAATATCGAAAACAAATTAGAATAATATACCAAACAATAAATAAATTTAATCAAATCATCCCTTGACTTTCAGGCAGACTTCATAGGCTTTCTTCTCGGGCACATAACTATTTAAAATTGATTTGCTAGGATGTTGGTTCTGTATGGCGTTTACAAACAAGTATTGCTTGGCACTTGTATTTTTGGTTATGTGCATTCCGTTTCGAATTATCAATATTTCTTGGGTTTATTGCACAAGCAGGCGCGGTGGAGCAGCCGGATTTGCATATCATTATCGGCCAGCGCTATTTGAATTTCCAACGGACTTTTTACTGAATCCCAAAACGTGGTTTCAAAAACGCAAATATTGAAATCCGTGTTGTGCCATTTTTACTGCAAATGCCGGTATGAAAATGTCCATATTATTATACCGCGCTTTTCCCATAAGGCCCAAAGCGTTTACAATCAAATTAAACAACAATTATAAATACACGTACAATGAAAAATAATACAATACTAACTGTGTTGGTTATGAACTCAATGTGTGTGCGAAAATATGAAAATCTACTGAATACTATTTGAGATTTTAATGTTTTAAAAATTTTACTCATTGATAAACAGGCCGTCTCCTTTTTTCTGACACACCCCTATCCAGCAATACATAAAGTAGAGACTCAGTAGGTAAAATAATAAGGATTTAATCTATTAATGGGTGAGGTTTCCGCTTGGCCGATGCTGGACTTTTAGAGTTATGAACATTTTATCAAGAGCATAAATTTTAAAAGGGCGTATGCTGTACTTTTTAGAGTAATGAGTATTTTTTCAAAAGCATACATTTAAAAATTTGCAGCCAGTGTATTCTACTGCGCATGCGCGTGATCATGTACACAATTGATATCGGTCACCCTCGCTCTGGCAAATCAGCTGACCCGACAATGCAGCAGATCGCCCATTGTCTACATTATGAGCGCATGCAAGAGATTTTAAAACATACACAACTTTGCACGTGAGGGACTGTTTATAACATTCGCACAAGCATTTCTTTCCACGAGACTTGAACATTGAGGTACGTTTTTCTCTGACACTACCCTATCCAGCAATGATGGCTATATATATTTCATGATCATTGAGGTCATTGAATTTCAGTTTAATGCTTATTCAGTGATTTTGGCCAGTCACGGAATAAAAGTGAATTTCAGGGTTATTTCCTGTCTCATATTTTCGTTTTAATCGTAAAACGTATCCTTAGAGTTTCACATGTTCAATACATCAATCACTATAAGACGAGCGTCTTTTAAATCTATTATGCAATCTATTTAGTAGCTTCGATTGCAGAAATTCATCATATTTGAGACGATTTCGCTTTCTTTTTTGTTAACCCTTTTCGCATTGGCTTGTAAACAGTTGCTGATTTCATGCAAATGAAGTTTACTTGACGATATTCGAACGCTCGTTAATTATAGTGGTACACCGCGCCTGCAAGGGGTACATACTATGAGTTTGCTCGAGCAATTAACAGCTGGTAATAAGTTGAGCACAGAGACAAAAACATTTAATACCTGTCAACAACAGTATATGTTTACATTCATGTACCAATCAGAGGGACTGTTTCATCGCCTGATGGCTCGAGCCGTAAGATGGAGGAACGAGCTGGATGACAGTTCGATGTCACTTTTTTATCGTCAGATATGCTTCATGCCAGACGAAGAACACCACGCTCTCGTCGATATGCTGCCCCCAAACGAAGCCGCCATCAAGGTACCCATCAAGAAAAATGCTTGTTAACAAAGACAGTACATGAATTACAATTGCTGATTGTAATAATGACTAAAAAAATAATCTTATTCATGAAATCTATGTAGGGATAGTATGATTGATATTGAAGTACAATGTTACTTTGAGCGAAATGACATAAACATCCCTCAGTAGAATGTGAACATATTTTTGTACTTACGTTCGAATGTACTGTATGTTACTGATCATTTCACTGTAATGTTATCTTGCAGATCACAATTTTTCGCGCGGGGGTAGCTGATTTGGATGACGAGAATGACAATGAACAGCCCAATCCCGAGGTCGTGCAGCAGGTATTGTCTTCCATTTAATTGTATTTTACCATTTGCAAGCGGCATCATGATACACTTAAAGGGAGGGTTGAGTATTGGTCAAACTTAACTTTAGTAACCAAAACGTGCACCATTACGGAACAAAGTAATAGTTATATCTTCACCATGCTCGAAAGATATACATAATTTTAAACCACCATGTACAACCCATGTTATCATTAAAAAAATAACCGTTAACGCGAGAGGGCGCTGCTTTTAAATAAATAATTGATTTTAGCCTTTGTTCGTACAAAATTGTGCATTTAATATTTTGATTCAATAGAAATATCACCAACGAATTTGTAAAACCTATTAAGATTGTTTTCACATCAGTTTGTAGCATTTTTAAATTTGTTCAAAACAATTTTCACAAATATCGGAAAGTGATGGCCGGTGACTAACCCTTTTAAACAATCTATATTTATGGATATTTCAGCCGCTTCTTAACCGATTTTGATCAAATAAATTTTATGTTGTCATTAAAATTGTGTGTTCTTTCGAATTTGACTGTCAGCTTTTCATTATCTCGCAAAAAAATTAGGGGGGCACTTCGGGACTTACCGATACTCAACCCTACCTTTAAATTAATGGATAGTTCGTAAATAACTAGGATTATTGTCATTAATGAAATACAACCCGAGTGGCTTAATTGTATGATTACCTTTTCTTAAAGAACCGCGAATGCTCAATCATTGTTACTCCTGGAATAATACAAATAACTGCTGATAGACGTACATGTACTGTGCAGCTTGACTTTCTTTAATGCAGGTAAGGGCGGGATGTTAAATATGCCACTGATGCTCATTGAATCTTTTCCAGGTAATGAAGTTCATGACGGATACTCTGTCGAGTATTCTGCGAAGGTGGGCCAAGCGAATCAAGTACGATGTGTGCTTCGCCTGCCCCAAATGCAAGAAACGGAAACCTCTTCAGGACTTCCTCAACAATAAGGCGTACCTGCCTTGTGGCCTATTCCATCGTATCGACGCTCAGTCTGTCAGGTCGAAATTTGGTAAGGCAGACTTTTATATGAGAGTCCAAACTTAAAGAGTGGCTAATTTAAAAACGCATGATGACTTTGGTTGATCTTTTATAATGAATACATTAATATGTTGACTATTTGATGTACACTTATGTCATATTTTTTATTTTATTATTTTGTCTATGTATTTCCTTTTCTACCTGCTAAGCTTCACCCCTACAAGCAAGCTAGATATTGATATGTCAAATGACCATATGTTTACAAAAGTATTGCATTTTTTTATATAATGCCCACTGACCATGAAAAGGACGGTTTTAATGAAAACATCAAATGCTAATAGAGTTAGGTATTCAGTGAATGCGAGCGTATTTGGTTTATGTTTATATAGCTTATCGATTGTTGAATGGTATTGTGGTGTCAGAAAAGTAAATGGTGGAGGGTTTTGGAAGCGGATGATATTAGCACGTACAATACAATTAATATAACAAATAATATAGAACATGACATAAATGTACAATGTACAAATATATATGATATAATATATTTGATGTATTCATTATGATAGATCTACCAAATTCAACATGCGTTTTTAATTTAGTAATTGTAACCAAACTTAACCGTAATGATAGCGCTGAATCTTCATTCTTCACGAAATCTGTGCAATTGCATTGTAGAAATTGTACACAAAGTGGACATGATCCCCGAGTCTTTTGTACCAAAGCCACTGAATCTCTCAATTACAAAGCAAAAACAATATACACAAACAAATAATTGCTCCATATTATACATGAAATAGGAATACAGCTAAGCATACAAGCAGCACTTTAAATGAAAGTGAGTCTGGTTACCCCCGTACATTTAGAGTTGCATGTATTTATTAGACCCTCATGCGGCATTCTGGTGGTCTATGTACAGTGACGTGTGCAATCAAGGGGATCTCAGAATCTGGAAGTGACGTCGATCATAGGGGCAGGGGACGGCCGCGCGACAGCCACGAATGAAAATATCGGGTGCAAACATTTCATTTTGCCAATCCCATCCCCCCCCCCCACTAAAAAAAATGATATAATAATAATATTACAAACAAAAATAAATCCGAAAAGGAAGAAGAAACAATTGAACGATGTCATTCAGTGGCGTAGCTTCGTGGGGGGGGGGGGGGGGGGGGGGGGTGGGGTGGCCTTAACAATTATGCCCAAACAGCAATTGCCACTTGCAACTGCCAGGACTTATTTTAATGCCTACAGCAATTAATGTGGTACCATTTTCACGACGTGGTTGATGACATCTTTTCAATCATGTCAAGTTGCAAGTTGCTGCAAAATTTGGTCTACTAATTTTTTGGCATTTGTCA
>JAUELG010125231.1:0-10368 GCA_031471515.1 Dendraster excentricus | reverse complement strand
ACTATATTTATGGATATTTCAGCCGTTTCTGAACCGATTTTGATCAAATAAAGTTGATTTTGTCATTAAAATCGTATGTTCTTTCGAATTTGACAGTCACTTTTTCATTATCTCGCAACAAAATTAGGGGGGCACTTCGGGGCATACCGATACTCAACCCTACCTTTAAAAGGGCTGTGTAAAAAGTACTTTGCACACCCGAGTAGAAAGTAAGCGTTAAATGTAGTAAAAATAAATGAACCAGTAGACAAAGTCAAATGACATTTCATGATATTTCTTGATTCATAACTTGATGTTTTATGTGAGAAGAGCTGGGGTTCCGCAATCATCCCCAATGTCTATCCGCACAGATTTGTGCTCGTGTTCAGTGGTTAGTTGCATGGTTAGGCAAAGAACTGATTTACCAGAATAAACCTGTGCGGATAGACATTGAGATCACGTGGAAGGACATTGTGGATTATTATGGAACTTCAACTCTTCTCCAAGTTAAATAAGACATCAAACTAAGAATCAGGAAACATCGTGACATGTCAATTTACTTTGACTACTGTTTCATTCTTTTCATTGCATTTAATGATTACTTTTTACACCTGTGCGCAAAGACATTTTTACACAACCCTTTTAAAGTAAGATTTATTCAATCAATTCAATGTTTCTATATATTGTAACTAACTTATGTGTGAAAGTGAAGTTGGTCCATTGAGTCACGCATGAGTGAGCACACATAGTGCCAATCTTTAATTTGATATGTGCTCACTCATGCATGACACGATGGATCAATTTCATTTTCACGCAAATGCTAGTCAACAAGTGTAGGAACATTCCTGCCAAGTTATTTTGCTCAAAACATTTGTTTTTAAGTTATGTTATTTTGATAAAAAGGGAACTTACTTTTTTGTTGAATTTATTCCAACAATACTGATCAATTAAATCCACACAAAAATAAGTCCCGCTTTATCAAATAACATAATAACATAATAACCTAATATAAGGTTCTGAGCAAAATAACTGGGCAGGATTGTTCCTACATCTATTGACTTACGTATGTGTATGAGTATGCATGAGTGGCCATACATCAAATACAAAATTTTAATTTTTAGACTCTTGTGACTTTTAAAAAGTGACATTTTTGCCTTTAATGTATGCTTACTCATGAATGGCATGCCAGATCAAATTCATTTTTACGGATACTATAGCCAAAAAGTTTAGCAACAATCCTGTCTCATTATGTTTTTCAAACTTTATTTGTTAAAAAGTTACGCCATGTTAATTAGGGAGGACTTACTTTTTTGTTGTGTTTAGTTTAACAAGAAATGTATAGTGCAGAACATGTGAAAACACCAAAAAAAAATTGACGAATATTTTTAATCACAGGTTAAATGATAATAAGCGGGGGGGGGGGGGGGGGAATTATCTGAAAGGAAAAAAAGTAGGATAGTGTGTACTGTTACGTGGACACCTTACAAAATACCTATCCGGAGGTCTCGGGTTGGAATCCCGATGGATTATATATAATTTACAATATATTCTTGGTCAGTTTCCCTATATGTTTGAATTAAAATACCTTTCTGTCAGATGACAAACGGACAAAATCGGTTTAGAGACAACTATAGTACCTATAAACGTATTTTTATTTTAAAAAATGTATCGACATGGAATATTTTGACTTTTTAGAAAATTATTTTAAAAATGCTGACAAATATACGATAAAGTTTTAAAAAACAGTTGAGGATTTTTTATCAAATCATCTAACAGAACATCAAATGTATAAGTGTGTATACTATAAAGATTGCCGGAAATAGAATCTGAGACCTCCGGATTGCTAGACCAGAGCTCAAACCATCGAGCAACGAAAACTCACAAATGGCAGACACTCCTTTGTATCTGATAGTCAGAATCTATATAAACCGCGCAAGTCCAACGAATAATTAAATTAACATTCCTAGAAAAAGTGAACGATCACGCGAAGTTATGCAGCTTTTTATTAATTGAATTCAAGCATGAAGAAAAACTGACTAGAAATTTTCAGATAATTGAAAATGAGCAAATCAAAATAGGGCTTGCCGGAAATGAACCCGGACCTCCAAATTGCTAGACCCGTCCGGTGTTTAAACCATGATTCAGGAATACTCTTAAATTGCGGGTGTTCCAATGAACCATTTTCAATGCTTGATTATAGTCAGAAGTATTATAAACCGGGCCAATCCCAATGATAATTACATTATAATGTTGTAATGATCAAAACTGCAAAGAGATATTTACTAAGTCATTGTACACACTTTGTACAAGGTTTCAAAATTCCAGCGGATTTTTTGTGTGTTATCTAACGCTTTGATAGTATACATATCTTTGTATCAAAAGAAAAGTGTGAAAAAACGAAACCTGTCCCATGATTTCATTGTTAATACGAATACAACAAGGTATGAGTTAACATCTTGATTTCAAATTTGATTTTTAGAATCTGGATAATGCTACCAAGTCCCTTTAAAGCCATCCATATTTACATTGGAACAAACAAACGTTAAAATGTGGTAAGGCTAAGCTTTAGGAACTCAAACCAGCACCATTACATTACAATAGTTATAACTCTTACGTTTTCCGAAGGTATAGCAACATTGCAAACGCCTTATTAAAAACATACTCAATTCAACATACAATGGTGCGGTCGGATATATTAACTGACATTTCATCCGTTTTTAATCAACATTGAGCAAACAAAGTTTATTCTGCAATTAAAACTGTATGTTCTATCAAATTTGCCACTTGGTATTGCATTATCTCACCCAAAAATGTATTGCGTGCGGCGCTCTCTATAACAAGAAGGAAGTTTCCCTGAAACGATTGCATGAAGTGTTCTAGTTTGTTGATATATATCATGGTAGATCTATCAAGGGAAAAACAATAAATGATGCAACGGAACAAAAGTAGAAGGAGCCCTGAATGAAGAATAAATATTGTTCACTAGTAAGTCGTCTCTAAATAATTGTCGATCTGAAGAAAAAAAACACACAAAAAAAAAACAGCGTAACAAATACAGATTATTAGAAGTTGATTGTTGCCTATGATTTCTTAACACATAAACAAAATATTTCCTCCGCCACTTTAATGCAAAACAGGTCGAAAAGGTCGAAACTAATGTCTATTTAGAATGCACCCGTTTGTGGTTAATTGCTCCTTACACATGATTTTAGGCTTGTTACTTTGTCGTTTTTTAATGTTGTATACGTTTCGAGCATGGATAATTCATCACTGTCAAAAATATTGTTGTGCAGGTTTTGTTTGCTGAACTTTAGCCTTACGAAAACAATTCTACCCCTTTAAGCTATTCGCAATTAAAACCGGCTGACCTCGATGCGCCATTGTGTGTACCTACTAGCAACTTCGAGGCCAACTATTCGAGACTCGCTGGTGTTCAATTGTCTTTGCTAGCTTGTAAGTTCTTTCTGTTTACGTGTTATTGTTTTGACTTTTAATTGTTTTGTAATTGTATTTCAGATGAATCGTCCCCGAAGCGCATACCTGACTGCAGTCATCTATCTCACTGGTGTGTATCTCCAAGGTAATAATTGTACACTTTTAATTCGTCTGCTCCAAACTATGTTTTGTCTTTGGATGGATCTAAATTAGTAACTTTGCTGGCAAATTATGAGTGATGATTAAATTGTGTATTAGTGTGAGCATACATATATCCATAAAGTAATGTTAGATACATGCGAAAATGCAGTGTTATAATATAAATAAATAAATATATATATATATATTTGCATTGATATAAACGTATTACATACATATTTATTAATATCATTCACTTTGTTCACGATCCATGGACTAATATAAAGTCACTTGAACCGGAATATTTTTAGGAGAAAAAATCTAAACCTATCATGCCTATCCTGCGATTTTGTTGTTAATACGAAGACAACCATATTTTAAATTATGATATCCAGTCCCTTTAAGGCTAAAAAATATCCACGAGTACTCGCCGAGGATTGCAAATTACAAAACATACAATTCATGTTGTACAGCCTTTTATATTACAAGGTTATACATTCCGTAAATAATTTAGTCCGTGGAATCGGACGGGGTGTTTCTAGATAAAGGTATGACCATCTTAAAAATATCATTTTTGATATATTTTTTGTACCACAGTCGGACACCTAAACGTAGGAATCGCCGGCGCAGAAAGTACATCCGGTACTGTACCTCTGAACGCCATGGCCGTCTCTACAGCAGTTGAAGCCCACGCTGGATCAAAGAACCCTTGCAAACCGATTCGTGGACCAGACGGCAACTTGATCGATCTTGTCCCGAGTCCAATGATGGGAAACATACCGAAGATCCCGGGATTTGAAAATCGACTGGTTTGTCGACTTCCAGGTGAATATAATTACATATGTAATACATGCACACTGCATCTCAACTTGATTTTTTAGAAAGGCAAATGCCATCATCGATGATGTGTAATACCATTCAGCAAATATTTACAGATAAGTTGTGACAGATGTGATACATTGTTTGGGACATCACATGGAAAAGACATACCTTATAATAGACCTACCCGTTATAATATCTTTAGCATATTTATATAAGTATTACCTGAAATGAAACGCATTTCTTTCTATACAATAACAATTAGAGGCTAATTAGTGGACAGTAAAATCCGAACAACCTTTAAAAAGTTAAGGTATATACAAGCAACTCATTGACTGGATATCATTGTGCTCTAAGCCAGAGTAGTTTCATGAACATGGGAAATTACGCATTAATAATGTGAGTAATATCATGTATCATTTCTTTTCCAACTTCAGAAAAAGTTGCACAACGAGCTCCAACCACGGATAAAGCGACTGGAGTGCTCGACTCAACATCTGATTCCACCACGCCATCCGACCCGACCACGATGCTGACAACCACGGATACATCAACATCTATTTCCACGTCGAAAACCACGATGGCGACAACTACAGACACATCGTCATCTGTTTCTGCCTCTCCATCCGACCCGACTACGGAGCCGTCGACCATGGAGACACCAACATCTGTTTCCGCCCCACCATCAGACCGGACCGCGAAGCTGTCGACCACGGATATACCAACATCTGATTTCGCCTCACCGTCCTACCAGGCCACGAAGCCGACAACCACGGAGATACCAACATATGTTTCCGCCTCGTCGTCCAACCCGAACACGAGGCAGTCGACCACGGATAAATCAACATCGGATTCCGCCACGGCGGCCGACCCGACCATGAAGCCGTTGACAACGGAAACATCACCTACTGTTTCTGCCTCGTCGTCCAACCCGACCACGAGGCAGTCGACCACGGATAAATCAACATCGGATTCCGCCACGCCGTCCGACCCGACCACGAAGTCGTCGACAACGGAAACCTCACCAACTGTTTCCGCCTCGCCGTCCGACCCGACCACGATGCTGACAACTACGGATACACCAACATCTGTTTTTGCCTCGCCGTCCGACCAGACCACAAAGACGTCCAGCACGGAGTCATCACCATCTGTTTCCGCTTCGCCATCCGACCCGACCACGAAGCCATGGACCACAGAGACAACAACATCTGTTTCGGGCGCGCCGTCCGACCCGACCACGATGCCGACAAGTACAGAGACACCAACCTCTTCTTCTGCTTCTTCACACGAAATACGTCCTGTTGGTAAGGCAATAAATAGCATCACTATCGTTCCATGAAAACAGTGATAATGATATTAAAATATATTATGAAGTAACATATAGAGAACACTGCTGACTATAAATATTTAAATGATTGAACATGAGCAAAGGAAATAGGTCTCCTCTTTATGTTTGAATTTGATTAATTTAAAACCAATATCACTTCACGCGATCTTGCGCCTTTCTCTATAAAATTGCTCGAATTATCTCCGGGATCGGCACAGTTCATATAGCTTCTGTGTGTCGAGCATTTCAAAAGTCTTCTTGGATTGATGGTTTGAGCACTGGTTTAGTAATCCAGATGTTTCGGGCTAGATTTCCGGCGAAGTCTTTTTTCGTTGCTCATTTTCAACCATTTGAAATTGTGAAGTGATGAGCTTATTCGTTATTCGGTCGTCTCATACTGAGCGGTTGAAAAGATTACGGGCACATTCTATTTTATTCGTGTGTTAACTTTCCTGACCGTAGTACCTTATGTTTTGTTTAAAGGGGTAGTTTAGGTTTGGTAGAGAGGGCGCTGAACATCACAATTTTCTTGAGAGGAAATAAAAAACTGAGTGTCGAATTTGTGAGAGCATGCAATTTTAATGGCAGAATAAACTTTATTTGGTCAAAATCGACCCAGAAATGGCTTAATAATCGATATTTTATCTGATCATTATTTGCGGCCCAAATAATAAGATTTTTTTTTTCCAAAACAATACAAAATGCTTGCACTTTTTCAAAAATTGTCAAATAATTTGTAAAATAATTGTTGATGATATGTCTAATTAAAAAAAACAACATCACATGCATACTTTAGGATGACAGTGCTTGAATCCAAGGCCTTACTAGTGCCTTCATGCGTTTAAATTGAACTGTTTGAACTGTTTTACTTAGTCGTTTGTAATTTTGTATAGGTTTTCAAGCATGGTGCAGTTATAACATTCAGTTCACAATGTCACTGTTCAGGTTTAATTACTGAAGTTCAGCCTCACCAAAACTGAAATACCCCTTTAACACCCCCTCCGTCTTTCAAAAATTAACAATAAACAATACGTGATGATTACATGGTAGAGTGCAACAAGCCGGGAAGGGAGTAGCCCAGAATTGGACTCCATGAATTTATTTTATCCCCGATAACCGGTGCTAACCCCGAGAACCGCGGTTCTCGGACCCCACGCGGTTCTCGGATCGTCGGGCGTTTCTGGGGATGAAATAAATTGCCACAGTCCAATGCTGGACTAAGGTTGACCAGGTGCCAGAGCGCCGCCGTTTCAAGACTGTTTTGAACATGTCGAAAACGGTCGTGGAACTGCGGCGCTCTCGCACCTGGTCATCTTTTCACCCAAGAGGGATAATCCTCCCATTAATTCGTCATTAATACTAGTTCGAACAATGATTTGCCTCGGACTGCCAAATTTATAAATGCGGATTAGAAGCGCAGCGAGATCGCCAGCACTCTGACAGGGGTATTACATACTGTTCTTAACTGGTGGTGGAGGGAAAGCCACGGAATGTTCAACTCCGAAGGATTTTAATTGCTATTGAGGGAATTGTAAATAAGTCCCGAGACATAGTCGAGGGACGTATTTTCTAAATGAAATAGCACGTAAAATCCCGTGGGGAACCTTCAATAATTTTCCAACAGCAAAGTTAAACCGTTTTATCATCTGAATTTGCATGTAACAGTGCCACGTAATATCGAAAAATATTGTATTGCAGCTCATGTACTGTAAAGTGAGGTGATAAAAAACGCTATCCACGTGTATTACATTATAATGTTGATAGTCTGAAACTCGTGAAACTCGATAATAGATATATGTGGATAGTTGGCACCCACAAATTTGAACTACATGTAGTTTTGTTCGTAATTTTTGGAACCTCGTATGCATATGATCGTATTAACATCCACAAAAGAATGTCACTTCAGTTTTGTTTACTTTCTATTGCCACAGCATTCTTCAAGTTTGAACATGACGTCACAGACAGCTCCGGCTTCGCTTCTGACTCGGACGTGATCGTAAGCGGTTCTTTGACGTACGATGCGGGCATATGCGGTCAGGCTGTCGTATTTAACGGTAGTTCTAAAGTAACTGTGCAGTCATTTGTAGGATATGAATGGGGAATGAACTTCAGCGTGAGTGTTTGGTTTAAGGCCGCTAACCCATGGGAAACCGCCCAGGGCATTGTCAACAACGGATACCGCTCTTCTGGGAGTTGGCAGATCTTTGTCTATAAGAATAAATACGCAGCTAGCCAAGAAGCATATTCCTCGTTGAGATTCATGACAGACTCAAGTACTTCGAGTACTTCTCGCGATATAACCGCAACCGCGACCGACTGGAACCACATGGTGATGACCTTTGACGGCAACCAGAAGATTGATTATCTGAATGGAGGTAACAAGGTTGCAAAGGATGTCTGCTGCAACCGCGAGATGATTACTCAACACACGCCCATGACCATTGGTGAACGTGGTGTCGGTTCTAGCGGAAATTTCTTCTACGGTCTGATCGATGAAGTGCGCATCTACAGTCACACATTGTCTGAGTCACAGGTCCGTGACTTATACAACACCTCCCGTTGCACATAAATAAAGATGCAAATACAAACATAAATCATACTTATAGGGGTAGTATAGTTTTGGTAGAGTTGAACTTTAGTTAAAATTATCAATTCCACGATGTCCAAAAAGCTATACTAAATTACAAAGAACTAAGTAATACGACTGTTATCATTCAAAAAGCGCAAGAAACACAAGATGGCGTTTTTTTTTTTTAATAAGTCATGGGTTTCATCCATGTCATACAAAATTATGCATTTGATGTTTCATTGAAAAGATGTTTAAATAGAGAGATCATCAACAACTATTTACAACATGATTTCGATTATTTTTTAAAAAGTTAAAGCATTTTCTTTTTAATGAACTTATTATTTGGGCCCCAAACAATTTTCAAATAAAACAGATTTTGACCAAATAAAGTTTATTATGGCATCAAATGTGCGTGCTCTCCGAATTTCAACACTCAGTTTTTAATTCCCTCATAAAGATTTGTGATGTGCAGCACCTTCTTTACCAAAACTACCCCTTTAATAGTAATATGCATGCCCTCCCCAAATCCCGTATCAATCTATTTTCCAGGCATGTGCACAATCCTGGTAGCCTATCCCTGGCAAGTCCATTGTTTAACAGTTATAACATTAGAAGCGCCTCTTGATGGTGAAAACACCGTTATTAGGGACTGGCGAAAAGTGGCTGCTGTATATAGACAGGTGGTTCCAGTAAACAAGTTGGTGGCCATTTTCTCGTTGTTTGTGTTTATGGTCGTCTATTGTCATGATTGTGTCTGTATGTTCATGCATAAAATTGAAGAGAAAGACCTGATGACATCAAAATGACTCTGGTATGTGAAATGTTGGTTTCAAAAAGTTCTACACCCACTTTCGGGTAAAAAAAGTTGCATTCATTAAAAATGGACATGGATTGTTTTACAGATGGATGGTTTTAGGGTTATATCGTGTAGCAGTACAATAGGGGAAAATATCATTCCCATCTGACATTGCTAACTATGATAATCAAGTAATCAAACATTTTTCATGACTTGAAATTATAGATGTAGTACATTTTGAAATAAATGTATGTAGTAACTTATGAAACCGAACTGATTTTTAAAAATAATTTGTAATATTTTCTAGTTGGAAATTCAGCGTTTTTTTAAAGTATAAATGTAAAGAGTTCCTAAAAATGAGTTTATTAAGACCAAAAAGTAAATTTTGATGAAAACTGCATACATGTAGTACCTTTTGAAACCAAGCTCTTCGATTGACACATGTATACACGCACGTGTATGGTTTCATGTAGCATAACCACAACCCCAATTGAAATTGTGTGTTGCCACTATATTTTAGATCATATTAAGAGTTTGTTTTATCCTTTTGCGAAATATGTCATGTATTTAGCCAAAAATGAGCGGATCAGTGAATCTATACAAACCCGAGTTCGAACTGCGTTGTTTGGTCGTAACAGGTGCAAAAAGTCGTTTTCAAGCAGAGTGCTGGATGATCTAGATATGTAATCACTTTTCAAAATACAACAATAAAAGGCACATATTGTTAATACAAATTGCTGAAACCAATACGTTTTTAGAAAGGGTTTTCGGGGATATTATAGTAAAATTATCTTAATGTATATTGCATATTCACTTGAAACACATAAACAAGTTAATTATTCAATAAATCTTTTAGACAAACATACTATCGAAAATATTGTCTTAGTTACTAAAGGTGTTAGTTTTCTTTACTGAAGATATTTATATTATTTGCTTTTGAGTGAGCCAATTTTTAAATGTGGATTACTAGATAGCTACGAAGCTTTTGAATGTAATTAGATATTTTGTTAAAAGTGGATTTAGCGCATTTGTGGAACTTAGCTCTTCATTATGTAACAATTGAGTTCATCATGTAGGTCTTATCTAGTCTAAGGGATATGAGAATAACGTCTGATGAATGTTACATTAATCGTACGATGTGTTTAATTATTAAGTTTAATATTTGTTTAAGATGTCAACTTTACTAGTGTGTAATATATCTGATGAATGTTATAGTAATCATTCCATGTGTTTGATTAATAGCGTAATATTTAAGGAATATTGACTTGCCTTGAGGGCGACACGGCAAATATTGCCCGAACTAGA
>JAUELG010124898.1:0-10370 GCA_031471515.1 Dendraster excentricus | reverse complement strand
TATTACCTCACGTGTACACGCAGAGACAGATTTGCATGCACACATGCACGCACGCAGGCACACACACACACACACACGCACGCACACGCACACACACACACGCACACACACACACACACACACATTTTTGTTTATACCAAAATACCTTCCACACATCTAATGTACAGTATGACAATAAACACATCTCGTAACAAAATAAACACATAACATCGCTTGTATTTTACTTTGTGTAATGCTTAAAAATATAGCACATTTAATAGTCATCTTTATATACATGTATACAAGTAATTATTATTATCATATCTAGGCAGGTATTTCAAAACCTCCCAAGATTATGTCATGCATGATTTAACATGTTTAAAAAAAGATTATTATCAAATGCCTCTTTCTTATCCAGTTATCGTCATCTCTTCAGTATATTCCTAACATCATTTACAAAATGAGTAGTAATCGGTGCACTTGTTATTTTGTGTGTGCACAAGTAGCATATATGCAACAAAGTTTGAAAAAGTACAGTAAAAAAAATTGTATTCTAAGAATTTTTAAAAATCGTGGTACTAAAAAATACAAACTTGCATGCCATATTATTTATTAAACACAAATATTGTGTCATTTTTTGTTGTTGATATAAATCTAAAAATACATAGTATCATGCTATTGTTTTAACTCAAACGTATGATTATTGGATTAACTACCACATGATTTAGAAAGGGGATAAACAAAGACATAGTTTAAAATGTTAATCTTTAAAAAAACGTGTAAAGCCTTCAAACTTTAAATGTTTACTTTAAATGTTTACTATCGATTTTAAATGTAGTCCATGTATTGGAAATAACACGACATAATTTAGCCCTGTGAAGGCCCATAAATTTTGTGTCAATTACACTGGTTTCCATAAGTACATTTACTGCTTGATAATTATGTAATTGACTATTAGTAGGTGTGTACTAATAAATCAAAAGAATTTTGATGCCTTTACGATGTAATATTTGAAATGCTGTCTCATAGAAGTTCCAAATTATTCACTGCAGCTATTGTGTTTGACTGAAAATATACAAACAAATGAATTAACAATTAATCAAAATAAGAAATAATAAAACTAAACCTGGCATGCTAACTTCAATCCACCCATGTCATATTTGAAATAGAGTTCGGAAAGAAAAGAAAATACTGAACAATAACATGCTAATAAGCAAATACTTATCCTGCTCACAAAAAAAAGTTACGTAAAACAGAACATAGGGAAACATATGTGGGGCTGAATGCTTTAACTTATTCTGCAACATCGGGGAAACGTTTTTATTTTTATTTGGATTTTTCATTCATTTTTAAATAGACATTCCGCCCTTAAATAATACTTAGATTCCGTTTATTTATTATTCTCACAAAAATGTGTTTTATTTTTTTATAGAGGTTTTTTTTTCTTTCTTTCAAGAAAAGACATTCTCAATTCTAGAATAAATAATATTTATTTTAATGATGCAACTGTTCCTTTAAGGGGAAAATCTCCCTTAAAAGTTTTGGCAGTAGATATTTTAATTATCAGGTGAAAAACATGGATTTTATAAAAAATTAATGGTAGAAAAAAAAGTTTGGCACACTGTATGAAACATGCCCAACCAAAAGTCTCATGCTATCTATAATTGGCATAATGGAAACTGTAATGAGTTCTCGCTCATCAATACATTAAGAGGAAAAACAAATATCTTTAACATTAAGTTATCAGCTGGCAGATACAACAAATAATAATAATAAAGACGCACTAAATACTATATAAACAATGACCTGATGGCTAAATAGCAAACGAGATAAACATATCTTAATGGAAATTCAACAATAACTTAGGAAAACAACAGAGAATACACTTTCTTGGACCTTCTTGTTATATTACGATAAGATATCATATATAAGGAGAATAGAGGAAGAATTGTACACACTCAGCAGATACTGCCTCGTATATAGGTTATTGATAATTGTACAGTTATATATGTATATATATATTCATCATAAATAAGGATAAGAAAAATACCGCTATGTAACGTAGACATGAATCATTTTCCAAAAATAATTACTCTTGGGTAGTTTTAATCAATATTACAAATCACAATTCTTGATTGTAGGTACATAATATTTGTTCTTTCCAATTATAGAGAGAGTTTATGATTCCTGACCTCATCATTTATTATATCAATTCATTGTACCAAACTTGACTATGCTGAAGATGATTATATTCTGTTATGACAATCATCGACCATAAGGAACTCAAACAAAGTTAATTCCCCAAAATTGTGATGTGTGGTTATTAGATAATCCCATCAAAACAATTACTTGAAATTAATCAACATTTATTTTTTTCTGAACACTGGCAAGTTAAACAGATATCAAGAAAATTTGAGGGGAATTAAAAAAAAAGAAGAATGTAACACGATGAATTCCAACAAACAACAAAACAACCTAAGAAGAATTAATCTGGTGTCTAAAAAATACAGTATGGTAAACAAACATGGTAACAATACAGTTGAAACCTTCAGTGAAAATCAATGTGTTTTATGTAATTCCACCCACATCTATATTAATTTTGTTCTCACATAGTTTTTATTTATCCAACAATAAAAAGCAGAGGTTTTCTTGTTATAAACTTTGATATGGAAGAACACATCAGGTAAATCAATTATCTTTAATGGAAATTTTTTTGTGTTAATATTTGAACATCATTGATATCCTGTTTTCAAATTACTTCAGCTTTCAAACTAGAATGTCAAGAAAAAAACTAAGGAAACCAATAATTCAATAACATTTCCTGCAATATTACGCAGATTTTGAGCAGCACAAACAGTTCACAATATTTAAGGATTGTTTTTTTCTTCAAATTTTTCAAAAAATGCAGCAAATGAAAGATTTTGATGCACAGCCTTTCATAAACCATGTTTTAAGCAATGACGAAAATGATGCAAATGCCGTTTTGACTTTTGAGGTAGTTTTTGTTTTTGAGATGTTTTGTGTGCACACCAGAGGGTCTTACAATGAAATGTAGTTTTTTTTTTTATATTAATGATCATGGGAAATGTAACCTCTAAATTGTGTTGATGTTATTCTTATGACAAGCAGTATATTGTATGTTTTAATTCTTCCTTTTTGTCCAAAGGTAAAATATACATACACAAGATGGAATGAAAAATAGTATAAATCCATCAGTTTTTAATTCAATAATAAATATTTGCTTTTTTATTACTGAAAAGATTAGATCCCTCCTCAATTTGGCAACAGTAAAGACCTTACATGGTATGAGCTATACAACGTCCAATTTTATCTTAAGGAAAATCAACAAGCGATTTTGAAGTCTCAAACAAATGGACAAATTAACAAAATGAACAGAAGGAAATCAATACAACTACAACATTACATAGATGAAGAATACAGTAAGATTATAAATATATTCCCTTAAAAAAAATCATGCTTCTTGTCTTCTCAATACGCGATTAGAGTAGCTTCAACACATATGAAACACAAAAACAGAATTGAGTATTAAAAAAAGATAATGGCAAACTTATCTGACAAGCATTTATAAAAATAAAAAAAAGAACAATGTATCAACTTGAATGCAACAAATGAAAACATGAGTCATGGATACCCTGAATACTCCATCCTTCACAATGCGTACATGTTATAGTAAATAAGCCTGGTTTTTAATCGACCGGTAAAAATGATAACAAAATTGGCAACATGAATACAGATTTTACAGAAAATCCTAATAATTTGACACTGAATCGCCTCCGCAGTGATGAGTTTTGTTTCGTTTATAAATATAGTGGCATCACCGTCAACGCAGGCGTTAGAAATACATGTATGTAAGAGACTGGTTGCGTTGGATTGCATAGTAGACCATGTATTGGGTTTGCAGATACTGTGCAAAACCCATCGACTCCAGTACTGCAATTGAAACCATCAACTGACTACATATACTGCGATTATCGGCTGATATGATATGCTCATATCAAAGTGCCTTGCATGCGAGGAGAAGTTCTCATAGAATGTCTTGCAGCATTGTGTAGCAAGACATTGCACATCTGCTTGGGTCATTATGTCATTCTACCCTTCGCCTACCACCAACACCTCCGTGAAGCGCCCAAACTGTTCGTGCTCTCAAGAATGTTGTAATGTAATGTTCTGGTGCTGTGCAGTCAGTGTAACGTTGAAGCACAATGCTGCAAAACTCTGACCCACTGCTCACTATAGTGCGGCACACTAGAGAATGTTCTCATTGGTTTACAGGGGCGATGGGTGCATTGCAAGTTTTCTGTGACCATTGGGCGGTGTTTGTAGCAGGACACTTTATAGAAACCTTCTTTGCAGAGTTGGTTTTCTACTCTCTTAGTAGTGTATTGCTATGGAAAACATTGTATAACCAATCCTTCCCTTCCATCCTCCCTCCAAAAGTTTCTCCAAAAAAACTTCTCGGATGCAGACGCATCTTTTCGTGTGTGGTGGTTACGACCAGTTTACGGAGCCTGCGATTTCCCCGGTTACCATATGAGGTGGGTGAACCCTGAGGTTTCCGTGGTTTCCACCGAGGTAGGCGGCGCCTCATATTTCCTGGGTTACCACTTGAGGTGGGCGGAGCCTTGGTTTACATGGAGACCAATGAGGTTGTAAAACTCCAGACCATATTACCACTGCTACCATCGGCTGGCAGCTAGGTGGGTGGGGCCTGGGTTCCAATGGCTACCGCTCAATGGTCGTCGATTTGCTCCACTTTGCCGACCACCTTGCCTTGGTAGAGAGGCAGGACGGCGTCATCGTCGACGATGATCTGGTGGACGACTCCGGATTCAAAGTCGGTGCTTGGCATCTTGAAAGTGTACCTGAGATTGGAGAGAGAAAAAGAGGAATGGATTGTTACTAGAAGTATTCAACAATTGGCATTCACATTAGAACCAATGGTTTGGTCTTACAATTTCATTAACAAAAGACTTTCTTGAAAAAAATAAACGCGATGACCGAACGAAAAACCCTCAAAATTCTATTTTACAAAAATACTATATGTTGGAATAATTGTCATCTCATCACACACACTCAAAGCAACATACAAACAAAGGGTCATTAAACACACATGGGGGAAAAGAGTTTAGTTGTACACAGTGATTAAGTACCCTCTTATGAAAGTCCTTAAAATTCAAAATAAATGGAGGTGGTAAACATCACACTTCCAGTAAACACACACACCAAGTAACACGCTGGGGTCACGGGTCACTGCCAAAACATTGTAGGATTCTGAAAAAGGGCCGATGTTTCACTTGTTTGGAATGACATGGACGGTCATGCTGATTCGATCCTAAGCTGTGGTTGGGACTCAATTTGAATCAAAGTTGCGATTGTACTTGTCCCGCTGAGAATAGTTTGGAGGTGAGGTGATGGGGGACAAAGCTAGCAGAGAGAGCAATCAAGGAAAAACCTTGAAATGACGTGAAAGTGGTAATATTTGAAGAGAAGAGAAAAGGATACAATATTTGTACTTTATTGCAGAGAGAAGAATAAAGGAAGTTCTTGAAAAGTAGAAATAGTTGAAAGTTTGAGGTGAAAAGGTTACAATATTTTGTGTATTTTTTTGCGGAGAATAATCAAGGAAAACCTTGAAATGAGGGGAAAATGGTAATTTTTGGAAGAGAAGAGAAACTTATATATTTTTACTTTTTTCTGGCAATTTTGACATTTTTTGTGGAAATAATCAAGGAAAACCTTGAAATGACGTGAAAGTGGAAATATTTGAAAAGAAGAGAAAAGGATACAATATTTTTACATTTTTGCCCGCAGATAGGTTTCAAGATGTTATGGGGTCGAAAAAAACAAAAACAAATTTGACGACTATTTTTCACCCTTCCTGTATTGAAATGGCGCAATGATATTTGGTACTGTACATCACACAGAGAAAGCTAGAGAAAATACAGGATAAGACATACTGAAAAAATAAAATGAGACTGAGAAACACTCAATAAAACAAGGGGAGAATTTAGAACAAAGACACAGAAAATTATGCCAGAGATAGCAGAGGAATTCTACAGTCGGGGAGGGGGGGGGGGCAGGGAAGGTGTTCGAGTCAAACTGGATGGGTTAGGGAGGGAGGGAGGGAGGGGAAGAGGAGCCAAAAAGGATCCAAAAGTGGAGTTGCCCAAGGCTTGGACCGACTTCAAATGACATGCCGCCAACGCCAACATTAAGGCAACTGTATAACGAAAGCAGCTTGATCACAGAGGGGTCACGGTGGAAACTCAGAATAGAGAATAAGCGTGCATTTAACTCCTTTTTACTCCAGTAATCAGCATTTTGAAATGAATCTAATTTTGAAAAGGAAATTTAATGAAAGAGAAAGTGGTTGGTATAGGCTACATCCATGGTCAGAAATAATTGAGCATACAAAAAAGATATGTAGTTTAATAGGTAATGAAGGAAGATATGAGCAGGGGAAATATTAAAATGACTCACACAAACTGGGCAGATAATACTAGTAGCAAAGAGAAAAGTAGCAGTAAGTGGTATTTTTTCCAAACTCCCAATAGTAGGCAATTTCATTTCGGTAAAGCACTGATTTTCCTTTGAGCATTTATAGACAAGGATACTTGAAAGAGGCTCTCAACAGCTTTCAACACGAGGAAGAAATGAGCTAGAATTGAGAACAAAAACAATGGTAAGATGCTGTTGTCACGGCAATGAGGGAACTTGGGGACCGACTCCCTGCTGAGAGTACTCCGAGTCAAGGGAAGAAAATAGGGAATGGAGGGATTCTGATCATGGAAAGGGGGAAGAGGAAAGAAAGGCCTTGAATTTGAGTCAAGAGTATCAACAATTAGGATGCCAATGTTGAAATCCATAATATGTAAGGCTAAAACACAAATAAATTGTTTGGAAGTTGTAAAGGTACTAACTTTTTTTTTTCATTTAGTTTAAAATTACATTATATTTTTGGTCAGTTTCTTTATATGTTTACAAATTTAGTTCAAAATACATACAAAACCACAAAACAAATAACTTCTATGTGTAGATATTAGGTGCCCAGAGTATAATAGGACAGACACTACTATGGAATGGACAAAAAACAAAAACTTGAACCTTCACTGACCAATTAGGGTAGATTTAAGATCTGAGGGGGAAAGGTGTTGAGTTGCGAGAGGGGTGAAAATTAGCAACAATTTCCTGCTGCCGGAGAGAGAGAGAGGGGGCTTTGCACCACGGTCTGGCTCCCCTCCTCGCCTGGCTCGGCCGGCAACCATCAAAGGGGTCCCCTGGCGAGAGCAGCGAATTAGGAAGGGCATCGTAATCTGATTGACCAGGGAGAGCCAGATGTCACAACAACTTACACGGTTACACTGTATGCTTCCCTCGCCCTCTTGCTTGCCCCTGCCACAACCGACCAACAGCTCCAAACACGCCGACCGACCAACTAACAGACCAGATGAGAAAAACAGACCCAAATATGGCACCAGGCTTTTTTTTTTTTATAGCGACTAACAAACCCCCTATGCCAACATACAGACATGAACCTATAAACAGTGTTTGCATATTTTTATGTATTCATTAACAACTTTCATTTTTTTTTTCATGACTAGTAAACCCCTTATATTTTATGCACCATAATTGCAAACACCATATCTGTTCTTGGAAAATTGTAGATAAATACTATTGCCAAAATATATTTGGATCATTGCACTTTACTGTGTTATCTACATGTATGTATTAACTATTGCATAAGTAAGGATGGGAATTTAATTGTGCTTGTACGTCTCTAGAGACGTCCTAATGCAAAGCTTGTTTGAATCTATAATGAAGTTTACCTGCAAAAAGTACACATACAAGTCAACAACTCCCTTGGAAAGGCTCAGATCTAGCAATTGCACTCCGTGGGCCCGAGAAATAAAAGGCAGATGGAGCATCACTCATTGACACTAGCTGGCTTGGGGCGGGATGATCCCATTGAAAGCAGAAGATGATGTCCTACACCACACTCTCTGGTAAGATGAGGCAGTCTCAAATACACTTTCCTAATCCTTACAGAGGTATGGCAAGGGCCAATACCAGGAGGAGGTGCAAGTGAAGCAAAATGGCTGGCAAGTTTTCCAAGGTTTGATTTTTTTTATTTTTTATCTGTATGTATAAATTGTATTTGTAATTATTATTTTTATTATTGCTTTTTGTTTTGTTTGGAGGGGAGGAAACGTCAAGTCATTGTGCATAATTTGTTTTACTTATTTATTCTTTATAAGGAGGGAGCAGAAAGAGATGGGAGGGGCAAAGATAATTATTTTACTAATTCTTCTTCCCAAGTTGGGGAGAGGGGTAACCCCCCCCCCCCCCAGAACTCCACTAGCTCCCCTTTTATACAAGATGCTAGCTCTCCTATCCTATCCTGGGATACCTGCATTGATTACCAGGCTGACTCGGGCAGAGGTCAATTTCATCTAGAGAATGTGGGGTGGAGGCCCAGGCTGGTATGGCCAGAGGAGATGCAAGAGGGGGAGAGGGGGAAAGAGGGAGAGAGAGAGAGGAAGAAAAGAAGAGAGAAGGGAGAGGGGGTGTTATAGGGAAGATGAAAGAGATTTAATGCAATGCAAATTTTAAGATAGATGGGGAATGAGAAAGTAATAGAGAGATAAAACACAAAGAGAGAAAGGGGAATCAGAAATATAGAAAGATACAAGTAGAAAGTTATGAAGAAAGGGTTCAAAATCAATGATGATGAAGAAGAGACGGATTAAGATTGAAAGAAAGAAGAAGAAACGGGAGCAAGAGAGTAGACACACGAGAAAAGATGAGAGGTAAGACCCAGGGAGAACAAAGATAAGATATAGAGATAGGAGGAGAGAGGGACTTTGGTTTCATCCCTCCTGTGTTTCCTCCACTAACCTATCTGAGGGCTCTATTTCAAAGAGCAGTGACCTGCTAGTCACTGGTAACTGTATCTACATGGATGCATGTACTTACGGGTAATGTTCAACTTCTCCACGGTAGACTGTATTGTAAACTATACTTAACATACACTAACATACAGTCTATAGTTATGGGTGGTGTACAACATATTACATTATTATGCAAAAAGCTGACCCTCTCATTTTTATTGAGATCCCGAGTGACATGTTTCAAAATATGCAGGGCTTGACACTCGCACTGGCCCAGGCCTAATGAAATTGCACCTTGGGGCTAGCAAAATGTAATGTAAAGTAATATTACAAACCCTTCTTTCAAGAGATGGTAAGACTTCATATCAATCCCCCCCACACACAAAATATATAGGCCTATATATTTTTTTATAAGAGAAAGAAGTATATTATGTAAGGGTAGGGCAAATGGGAAACATAACTCATAAGTAGATTCTTGTAAACTATACAGTTCTAAGACTAAGACACTCAAAGCCAAACAGCCAATTAATCTCATATTCGCTGCACTGAACATTCAAGCGAAGATCACTGAACTTTTAGAACATCACCTATTCACCTTTCATCAATCGTCCCCCTTACAGAACACACAAATATAAGTACATGATGTATAGGAGCTAACACACACTGATATCAGTATGGGAATAAGAACCAATACAGTAAGCTGAATGTTCTTATGACTTTAAGCACATAAGTAACATTGGTTTCAAACATTGTTTGTGTCTTCTTAATATTATCACAGTGCATTTCTTAATGGGCACATTGTCAGACTCAGTATGTTTTTTGTTTTAATTAAAATAAAGTATTTAGCTATAACAGAGTGTAAATTTAAACAAAAACTGTTTTATACTTGTGTTAGAGTAAGAAAAACAAATAAAAGAAGCATGTGAAATGAACACTTGATCTACAAGTGAGTTTGGGTCGATTTAGGTGTTGCTACATGTAGGTCCCTTTAACTTAAATTATTAGTGATCTACGTTATAAGTATTGATGGCCAAAGGCAAGGAAGGAAGGATGTATGCTCGATTAAATGCTTGAAATTTCATTCTCTAGTTCTGCAATCAAAGCGGGCAGGAATATGACCTTAAAGGAACACAGGGTGAACATGCTACTATGAACAACATTAATTCATTACAAGACACATGTGGTGTGCATTTGCAATATCATTATCTACATGTAATTAAATAGTTTTGTTAAGGTTGGAATAAACCCAACAGAAAGTGATAATCACCAAAGAATGATTACACATAATATGAACTTCCAACATATTTTCCAATCGTCGATTGAGAGAGGGTAGAGATAACCGGGATAAACAAGAAATTTTTCAAGTCAAATTTTTTATAATTCATTTATTTATTCTTTTCTTTTTTTCTTTTTCTTTTTTTTTTTTTTATTTTTTTTTTTTTGGGGGGGGGGGGGGGGGGGGGGGGGGGGGGGTGGGGAGCC
>JAUELG010124787.1:0-10371 GCA_031471515.1 Dendraster excentricus | reverse complement strand
TCCCAAGCTATCTTTGCACAGAAAGTTGACTTGCCAGCCCCAGCTTCGCCCTGCACGATCAGACGTTTGGCAAGTTGCCCATTGTTGTCAATTTTGAAAAGGTCTTCGTACTTCATGTCGTTCCAAGATCTCCCATCTTCGGTGAGCATTGTAAGGTTGGTGTATATGTCTTCAAATTTACGCAGTGACCTTGGATCAAGAGGGTCATCTCTAATTTTACAGAGATGATTTCGATAGAATATTTTGAGGTCTCGAATACATTCGTTAAGCTCCTCCGGTGAGAGAGATTCACGTGGATGATCTGCATGAAAAAAATGATGAAATCTGACAATCACAATGTGTAGTACACATACGATTAGGGTGAGCTGGTAGACACAGAGCTTGCCCCGACCTTCACGCGTGATGAGTCTGGTCCCGACATATTTCGAGCCTGAGTCTATGGCGAATGCGTGTTATACCCAAATCGATTCGTCCTCAGCGGATTAAACACAAATCTGGGAAAACATAATGTACGACATATTCTACACATAATTCTACACGGTCTCCTTAGGTACCGTCGTTTAAATGTTTGATTCGGATGAAGATGGGGATCAATTTGGGTTGGGGAGACAGGCCATTATGAGAAACAATTATAATAGATGAATTTTTCATCATGAAGCTCATAATTCAATCGAAAAAAATGTAAGTATTAGTTTTCATTTCGTTATTATTTTCCCGTTATAAACATTAGGACGTGTAAACACAAAGTTAGACGGAAACTGCCATACTCACGTTCTTGTTCCACTTGGGTAGTTATATCACATGAAATGTCAGGAGCTTTACGTGCAGATGATTGACCTGTAATTTATACAATGTAAGATTTTTAGACAATACATAACGAAACACAGTGTTTGTATGTTATGAATGTTCATTATTCTCCTCTTTGTGTTTGAATTTACAATAAAGTGTATGTTACACACATTTAATATAGTAACTTCCAATTGCGGTGTCTTGTTGAACGTATTATCTATGTATAGGTTAAACTTGAAGTAATTGCAGTAACACTACAATACATAACGAAACACAGTGTTTGTATATGATACTGTAACAGCATTGTCATTACTATATAAGTATGATAAAAAAATGATTACATGTAGAAACAACCATGCAATATTAACACTGCTTCTACCAATATTATCCAACACGGTTTTATGAATGTCCATTATTCTCCTCTTTCTATAATCCAGGTCCTCTAACTTACTGTCTGTTTCTGACAGTATCCTAAGGTTGGTGTAAATCTCTTCAAATTCTTGATGCGAGGAAGGGTCGAGAGGATTTTTGTTTATCGTACACAAATATGTACGATAGAAGTGTTTCAAATCTTCGCAGCATTCTCTGAACTGCTCCTCCGAGAGAGGTGGTTCTATTCCGGATGCAGATGGCTGTTCTGTTTACGAATCATAGACATACGATGACAGCGGAAATCATATATATCATATTACATAATAATGACTGAGTTTGTTTTTTTCTATGACCCATTACAAGGTACAACCCTTTAATATGATAAAGTGGAAATAGTTTGAAATATAAACAAAAGTTACGGTCAATATAAATCAGTATAGCAAGATGCAATCAACCATAAAATAAACTCACATCCTCGATGTCATTGGTAGTACGCCATAGGAACGCTGTTTTAGAGGTATGGTTGGGTTTTGGTATAGAGAGCACTGCACGAAATCATGTTGTTGTGAGGTAAATAAAAACTAAGTGTAAAATTTGAAAGTTCTTAACATCGTAATTTCAGAATTAACAACGGTTCATAGGCGGGTCAAAGCGCCATAAGTATAAACATGATTTGCAATTTTAATCAACCGTTAGAAATGTTTAAACGAATCTTTCTTTTTTTCAAAATATTTCGAAGATAGTTTTGTAATAGTTGTTGGTTATCTCTCTCTCTCGAATAACTATTTTTACGAAGCTTCACATGCACAATATTTTATTTTAGATAGTTTAAGCCAGTGGGTATTCAGAGAGCGCCATCTTGAGTCTGAATGGCTCTGTTTGAATGATAAAAGGCTTTTTACTTAGTCGTTTGTAATTTGAAATAAATTTCAAGCATGGTTTAGTTAGAACGATTAGTTTGTGATGTAATGGTGCAGGTTTTGGTTACTAAAGTTCAGCTTTACCAAAACTGTACTCTCTTTACCAGAACTCAAGTATCCCTTTAAAGGGGTAGTAAATAAAAACTAAGTGTAAAATTTGAAAGTTCTTAACATCGTAATTTCAGAATTAACAACGGTTCATAGGCGGGTCAAAGCGCCATAAGTATAAACATGATTTGCAATTTTAATCAACCGTTAGAAATGTTTAAACGAATCTTTCTTTTTTTCAAAATATTTCGAAGATAGTTTTGTAATAGTTGTTGGTTATCTCTCTCTCTCGAATAACTATTTTTACGAAGCTTCACATGCACAATATTTTATTTTAGATAGTTTAAGCCAGTGGGTATTCAGAGAGCGCCATCTTGAGTCTGAATGGCTCTGTTTGAATGATAAAAGGCTTTTTACTTAGTCGTTTGTAATTTGAAATAAATTTCAAGCATGGTTTAGTTAGAACGATTAGTTTGTGATGTAATGGTGCAGGTTTTGGTTACTAAAGTTCAGCTTTACCAAAACTGTACTCTCTTTACCAGAACTCAAGTATCCCTTTAAAGGGGTAGTTGAGTATTGGTTAAACTTACCTTTAGTCAATATAACGTGCACCAGTACTAAATAAAGTAATAGGTGTAACCTCACCGTGCTAAACAATTATGCAAAATTGCAAACGACTTAGTAAAATCCATATTATCATTCAAAAAGTGCCGTTACGACGCAAGAGGGCGCTATCCCCCCAAAAATCAGTTTTAGCATTTGTTTATAGAAAAAATGTGAATTTAATATGTTGAGTCGATCATAGACTTTTTAAAATCATATTTAGATTGTTTCTACAAAAGTCTTCAAGCATTTTATGTAGTATTTCCCTGAAATAACTCTAAGCGATTGCCGCTGAAAACCCCTTTGAATAAAATGTATTTACGGATATTTGGGGCATTTCTGAACCGATCTTGAACAAAAACAGTTTATTCTGGCATTAAAATTGTATGTTCGTTGATCCGAAAGTTCAGTTATTTTTAAGATTCGTTATTCCGAAGGTTCATTGGTCCGAAAAAGGAATTGGGTTCATTAATCCGAAAATGAAATTGGGTTTTGTTATAATGCTATCATTTCTGTTTATCTCACTTAATTTGCAGCCTGATTAAGCATATCCCTACCAATGACCCACCCGTATCCATACCAATCACAAATTTGTTTTATCTTTTTATTTTAAATTATAGCACAAAGCAGAATTTATTTTCTGATTAACCAACCCTATTTTTTTTTGGACTAATGAACCTTACAAAAAACGAACTTTCAGAATAACTTCAGCAACTTTAATCAATATAAAGCAAAACAATAATTTAGTTGAAAATAGTTAAAACCAGTGAACTTTCAGAGATCGCGCTCTTGAGGTGCGACATAATTGGCCTTTGAACTTGATGATACCACAACTTGTGTGTGTGTGTGTGTGTGTGTGTGTGTGTTTGTGTGTGTGAAATCGATCTCTGAAAAGGACCAAAAGAAAATCATATCATGAGTTTTATGTTTTGAGACGAGTAACGTGCATTTTTTTTTTTACGAAATCTTTGTTTTTGAATTGTTTCATGTCTGTGTTTAATCTTAAATGGCCTTGAACCCACCCACTTAATCAATTCCAAATTTTATTGTGATGGTGACTTAATAAATATCTCAATACCCTGTAAAGCTGGGTCTTTTGGAATTCTGTGAATAAAACATCACTGTACAATATTTGCAAAACGCTCGCTGATTGGCTGATGACTGCACTCGGGAAAATAATTAACAAAATAAGAAGGCGTTTCTGCAGCTCTTACACAATGAGCTCCATCGACAATGTGGCTATATGATTATTCTAGCGGTGTCCCATACAGTTTTCGCCAGAAAGTCATTTGAAAATGCGACCTTTTTTGCACTAAATATGTGTATTTTCCTTTAGAAATTTGTTCTCATATTTTGTATTGTACATAATAGTTTTCATGTATCATTATAATATCAACTGTATGGTATGCAAATGAAGCAAATCAAATTTGCATGTAATGTGATTGTCTGAATCTTGAGTGCATCCTGTGCAGATATCACTATGATAGATTTAAACTAAATCAAGCCAAGTGACTCAGCGCTTTCAAGTTTAAAAAATCAACATTGCATATTTAAAAGAAAACAAAAACTCATCTCCAACTTTGAAAATCCACTGTAGGGACCATGTTGTACGATGGAGGTGTTGGAAACTTGTGTAATTTTATTTATAATGTAAAATATGTAATTATAAGATTGAATGTGGTAAATCAATTCGGCTTAGAGTTTAAATTCGTGGTTTCCGTTCTAGTTTACGTGCTAATTCAAAAAGACCAAACACTGCAGCTGTCTAATTTGAGAGGAGTGTATTGTACGTGTTAAAACGGATTAATGGAAATGTCCGCCTTTAAAAATCGTTTGGGCAGTAACTGTTACTAGTAGACGGGTAGATTGATGTAACGAGACAGTCTTCATAATAATAATACCTCTAACAATCAGCCTTCCTCTAAGCAGCTTCTCTGCCAGATCATTCAGCTCTGCCTCCCTCAGCGCCTCCGCCAGAAGCTCCCTCTTATTGTCTCCTTCCTCTCTGGTGTTCCATGTCATCAGCACTTCAAAAAGGGCACCCTTCACATCGCTCGGGTGATTGACCTTGATCTGATTCAGTTCAGCATACTGGATTCCGAGGTTGATTCCTATTTCATCATAATAGCCTGGATCAATCTTCCTCGCCAACCGAACAAGTTCTTTCTCTTGCAGTGTGCTGCGGCCATAAAAGGAAGCAAATATTATACACATGGTGTAAAATTAAATCTTTACAATCCAATGATAAAATAGTATGGCATAATATTACATACAAACATCACCATGTTGTGACAATATTAAGAAATGTGATGATCCTGTCCTAATAACTCGAACAATGGATGGAAATGGACAATTATCAAACTCCTTATGAGCTGTAATAGTAATTCATTAAATTATCGAACCTACGGCAAAATGTACTACAAAACCCAATCCATTTGTGTATATAAATAAATAAAAATTGGTAATGATATTGTTTTCTTTGTATATGTAAACATTGTGGTATAAATAGTTTACCTGCTACTAGGTCCAGGATTGGTTTCTATGTCTCCTGCCTCAATGAGGAAAATATTTGCGTTGAACCACTTCCAGGGGAATTTTCTCTGACCCCACGGCATGCTTACACAGCATGTCAAAGATGACTTTTGAGAATCAATAGCCTGTTTGAGAAAACGCAGCAAGAATACATTCCACCTGGGGTTTATATTCCATTCGTTCTTAACATATAACTGTATGGCTAGTAATTGCAATTTCTTCAAAAATTAAGTTAGCACATTGACATTCTTTTATTTTTGATTAATTATGTAAAGTTACATGCAGGAACCTTATTCATTGAATTATGTACAATTTTCTTAAACGGAAAACCGTTGTCAGTTTAAGAAAAAATGCAGTTACTGCAGCTACTAGAGTAAACACTGAACTTAAATGAGTACTACAGTTGTGTTAAGGCTGAACTGTAGCAACCAAACCTCGACAGCAACATTCTAAACTAATTGTTATAACTCCATCATGCTCGAAAATTTAAACAAAATTACAAATGACTAAGTACAAAGCCTGTTATCATTAAAAAATAACCATTTAAGAACAATACTATACAATACTAACAATACTAATTAAATATAGATATCATCCACAACTATTTAAACAACGCTTTTGAAAAAGTTTTAAAAAGTTCAAACATTTTTGTTATTGTTGGGGAAAACATCATCTAATTATTTGGGCCCCAAATAATTATTAGCTCAAAAACATTTTTAATATTTCAGCTGTTTCTCGGTCGATTTTGAGTAAAATTTAATAAAGTTTACTCTACCCCATTAAAATTGCATGTTCTCTTAAATCAAGCTAATAGGATATGTATTTGTCCCTTTGAAAGATGTTTACACGTGAAATATGATGAATGTGTACCTGTAGGTCAATACTGGAGCAAGATGGCGGGTTAGATGATAGAGCTAAGGCTGATACAAGTTGGCTGGACCTAAATGTGGATATACACAACTGGTACTGTGTAGAACATGACTGAATAATATTGATGGTAGAGCTGAGTCCCGAATGCAAGTCAACCCCGAGTTGGTTGCAAGAGGCTGATAATTTTCCGAGATTGTACAAGGTACGTACACACTGGAAAATTAAGACGGTGGGGTTATAGCTTGAATGCTGCATGCAGGCGAACGGTGTCTGACAATTCGATTCCGTTGAGTGGTGATATTGGACTTCTAATACTGGGGTATATGATTCCCGGTTTGTACTATCTGAGAAAATACAGATTGATAGGTTCAAGACTGTTGATTGATAGATTGATGGGATATCGAATGAAAATTCAATTGGCATGTACGGTGTCACGTAAGAGTTTGTGAGCAGCGGTGATGTAGACTGAAATGTCAATATTATACGTCGTGGAAGCGTATCATTTGCATGTTTGAATGGTTGTGTTGCCAATGATGCTATGGACGGCTTTTGACAGATGTTTATTGCTGATCTGGAAATGCATGGTTCTCGGTCTGTACAATGTGTTGAATGGTATGGATGAGATGTTGACATTGAAGCGCATGGTTCCTGATCTATGTTGTCTACCGACTGGTCGGACTCAGACGACGGCGATGGGCAAAGAGATATTGATAAGTTTGCATCAAGTCCCGATGATGCGTCACCTGGGTGGTTGAATGTGAAAGGTACCACGCATGGGTACGCATATAGCAAAGATGTAAGGAAGGTTGTCATGAAAACCGTATTCTGTATTGGATGTTTGTCTCCGGCATCTCGACTGGGTGTATGTGTAGGAGACGTCATATAGGATAATTTCTGGAAAAGGTTTCCCGTTGATTTATTGGATTGGGATGATGACTTACAGCGGCAAAATACAAGGTCTATGACGTTACTTGATCTGTTCGACTGGGATGTTGACATTGATGAACATGGTTCCTGGACAGTGTTGTTTTGCGCTTGGTTGGACAGTAGAGTTGAGACATGAAGCGTTGAGGCGATCGAGCTGGCTGGTTGAGGTCTTGATGGAACGTCGACTGTGACAAATATATTTGCCGTGAAATGAAACATGTTCTCGTTCCGGCGTCGTGATAACTTAAATGGTAAGGGGATCGAAACAGTGTTTGATTGCATGTCTATTTTACATTCGCCGGATATGATAGTGGATGACGTAATGCACAATATCTGACCAATTGTTCCGGATGAATGCTTAGATCGGGATGTACGTATGTAGAGCCCTAATTTTCGGTGTAAGTAGTAATCTACTTGAGTCAACTGGGAAGCTAGCATTGAGCAACAATGCAATTCTTGTTCAGTTCTGCTAACTAATTTTGGAGGGAGCAGTGTTGACAGTTGAAAGGTTGATAAGTGTGAAAAGTTCGAGTTGGGTCTAGATGGCATTATGGCAGCGAGATTGTATGACGTAAATGTCAAGCAGACATTGTAATACGACGTTGAACGCATGTCGACTGTGGTGGTGGTTGGGATTGGCAGGGAAGTAACATAACATGAGTTGGCGTTTAATGTAGATATTGGACTGGTTGCCAAAACAGCAGATTTAAGTAAGGCGGGCCTGTCATATTCAAGTTCGTTGAACCGGGAGTTGTATGAAGGATATGTTAACCGGTTTGTCAAAACCGCACATTTGAGTTCGGCAAGATTGTCAACTGCGGATGACGTCATATTGTTGTATGTCTGACCATTTCGTATTGTTGATTGGTAATATGTTTCTAATAAGGTTGGCAGACATTGTTTTTGATCGTTGATATGTGGTGTTTGGATGAACAGAGAGTTTGACTTTGAGGCGCATAGCTGAATGCCTGTATGAATGGCTGATTGATAATGCTGTTGTGTTAAGTGATGGAAGGTTAATTCGTTGCTTGTTGCTTGGTCGCACTGAAGGGTTGACATCGGGTACAGGTTGCTATGATCTTCTATGCAGGTTTTCTGGTAAAAATGTTCTAGTGCATTTGGGAAGATTGAACGTTGATCTTCTGGACAATAGTTGTTATGGAGACAACAAATTGCCTGGAGAGTGAATACAGTATCGTATGCATCAATGTGTGATATACATTCTGTCACACTGGTTACGCAATTGAACCAGTTCTGTGTTGCATGGTGCACAACTGTACCATTTTCAAAAGCAATGCTTGAAGCTATCTCAGTTTGGCATATCACATGTGATGGTGTATGATCCGTTTCGTATGGGCGTGATAATGGCACTGAATAACTCATCAGCAGAGAGCATGATAGCAAAACTGCTACGATGATTACAGCCATTCCATATCCTAGTCCCATTGAAGTCGGATTGTGTCCGCTGTGGTCAGTTTCCTTAGTAGGCTTGAATGCCTTCTTCCTCTTGCGCCTATACGCGAAATTTTCACCGTTCCTCCTTTGTTTCTTTTCATCGCTCTGAGCTCGCGAAAGGAATCTGCCGATCCTTATTCGCCACTCACAAAGAGAGACAGGCATGGTGGTATGGAGGTCACATCAAGACGTTGGCCTCGTGCTTTAGAAACCTGTTGACAGAAAACCGGGAAAAGGAAATTAAAATTTGCTGGCTTATTACGTTCTGAGGAATATATTATGGAATGAATATGATTACTTCTTTACCATGTTTAGAGAAGAGTGTTAATAACCAATGATATTAATTACCCAAACTACAGGAAACAACTGGGTTTTTAATCCGTATGCGCCAGACGGTGAACATAGAAGGGATTCCTGTAACATATTACTTGAGCCTCTCTCGTTTTTCTCATATCGTTCAGCTTATAGTGAGATAATAGTTAAAAAAAGGGTTACATTTTTGAAAATTCCCTTTATAATGATGAAATCTATCATTCAGCTCCAAAACGTTACCTAACGGCCATGATTACCTTAAACGTCCGTTATAATATCCTACGTATGTGTTTGTTTTTTAAATACAAAAGCAGTGTTCCTTTTTAACTTTTACCCATCATTCCGCCATATCGTACAATATATATTGAACAAAACTAGTAAATTAGGGCACCTTTAAAATTTAAGTCGCATTGTTATCATGGCCCTGTAACCAAGTATCTGTCATCAATTATCTCCTTCGTGGCTTTTCCATTTAACTTGTTCATCCAGCTCTATCATACACACAGAGAAAGGGACTGTATCCATTGAAAGATGCACTGGACGCTCGTTAAGTTTCGCTAAAGCACTGGTGCAGAGGTGGATCTTAATGTGTTGCACCTTCAAAATGTAACTTTGCACTTTCCGGAAAGGCGCTCTTCGTGATATTTTCAAAAATGCATATTGGAACAGTTGTTTTGGAACTATACTCATTTATTTCCAATGTTATAAGAAACCCCTTTTCTGTAGCTTTCCACTAGGGAGCCACCATTCCCAGGACGGTTTGGATTTTTTTTTTTAGTTTAATCTTTTATTTTCACTTTCTAATACCTTTTCTAATACCTGGGATTTCCTTAAAGGGGTAGTTTAGTTTAGGTAAGACTGATCTTTAGTAACCAAACCTCGACAGTAACCTTATAAACTAAGAGCAATAATTCCACCATGCTCGAAAAGTATATAAAATTGCAAATGACTAAGTAAAAAAAATATTAGCATTTAAAAAGAGCCATTTTGGAACCAGAGGGCGCTTCTAAAAAGCCATCAGTTTCAACCATTTTCCATACCAAATTATGCATGTGATGTTTGATTGAAATAATGATTAGATAGAATGATTAGATCGATTTTGAACATTTTTGAAAAAGTTAAAGCATTTTTTAATTTCTTAAAAAACAACTTATTATTTAATACATTTATTGATATTTTAGCCATTTCTGGGTCGATTTTGATCAAATAAAGATTATTTTGCCATTGAAAACGCATGTTCTCTCGAATTCGACACTCAGTTTTTCATTACCTCACAAACAAAATTGTGATGTGCAGCGTCCTCTCTACCAAAACTTAACTACCCCTTTAAAGCCATATATGCGGGGGTTACAAAGTAGTCAGAAAATACCAAACCGCACTCATGGGCAATTTTCCCGAAGTAACTAACAATACTTTGGGAACGCCGATCGAAGAGAGTGGCTTGCATGTATCAAACAGCTGGTATATGTATACCAAGCGAAATGCTCGCGCTCTTGGCTGATAAGATCAGCTAGCGGTACTTTGAAGTCGGCGGGGCTAAACA
>JAUELG010124565.1:0-10373 GCA_031471515.1 Dendraster excentricus | reverse complement strand
GAGTCAAACACCATAGCAGCTGTAGATTCAATTAAACTTCTATAATGATTTAAATTCTGAGTGGCAGTTCATGATGACTTCTATTCATCGTAACCCTCGCCTTTATTTTCCCGAACACGCGACATTGATTGAATTATATTAAGCTACGATGTAATGGTAATTCAATTTAAGTAGCAAATTTAAGAAATTCGTTAGGTTATAATTCAATGAGTTCCTAAGCTGGTCTTAAAGGAAGCGTGTCGATATCACGGTACAACGAGAGGCGAAACCTATTTGGGGGTTGTCGATGGATCGAAGCAATCGAGATGTAAGCGATGATATCCCCCCCCCCACAAGGTAGAGACGTTTTGGAATCTTGGGTAATGAAAACCGTTTCGTCGGAGCGACTGAACAATTCCACTATTTACGGAACCACTTTTTTATCCTGGCTCCACATATAGTAGTCCAGTCAATCTAGCAAAAAATAGGGGATAACCTCGGCAAAATTGCAACACAGGATTTTTCTTCCGAAGTATGTTCAGGAAACTCCCCTCAACCACATACAAAAAGTTCTAAGAAATTGGAGCTGCGGAAAGTGGTTTAATTTGCAAAATAAGTAATGAGCTTATTTGCATAATTGTACATTAAGGTTATGGGTCATTTTATATTTAGGAAAACTGCAATAGTGATTAGAACAATTATTCTAGGGTATTTGGGGGCAATGAATCCATTTCCGGTGCTCGTTTGCAAGTGTCATGTAGGCAACACCCTGAAATCCAATATAGCGGCCCCTAATTTGCATATTTATGATTGTTATTGATGTTCAGTGGCTATAGCCTTAAATAAGCAATAATTTTTTATTTATTTGTTTTTCGTTATGTTCTCAATGTTTATTAGATATTTGTCAGCTCGGAAACCACCTTGGCAACCTCAGGCAAAGTATGTAATTAGCTTAATTAGGTAATTCATCTAATTTTCATATTCCCCAAAATCAGGTAAAATCGTGTGTATTGTGAACCCAGAATGTTAAAAAGATAAGAAATACCACTTTTCTCAGGTTCTAGGGGCAACAAATGTATTTCTGATACTTAAATCGATGTATCACCTTTGCAACTAACATAAATCCAAGATGACCGCCCTTAGCATTTTAATGAATATAATGCTGTTTTCCAATTGAACAGCATTTATTTCATAAACATGTGATGTTTTACTGTAATACTCATTTACATTGTAATTCAAGTGTTCTACTTGCTAATTCCAAGAACTAAAAGTCCCGAAATGATCATACTGTTCGAATATAACCAAAAGAACATCATGTGTCATAAAATGTGAAATTTGATGAGCAGCCATCTTGGATTAGAGAAGGTTGCCATGGTGATATATGAAAATAGGTATCAGAAATTGATTTTTCACCCCCTAAAACCTTGGAAAAGTGATATGACTCGTTATTTTTACTTTCTGGGTTCTCAATAAACTCAATTTAAGGGAATATGCAAATTAGGTAAGTAACACAATTATGCAAATTATATGCATTACTAGAAATTGCCAAGGTGTCAAATAGCAGGAAATATCTTTACTACATATTAACATTCATGAAGAACAATCAGCTGGAATTATTTTGTGTAACCACTGAAAAACAATATTATGCATAAATATGCAAATTAGGGGAAGCCATGTTGGATTTTAGGATGTTGCCTGTACGGCACAGGCAAATGAGCACCATTACTGAATGCATTGCCCTAAATTACCCGAGAGTCATCGTTTTTATCAATAATGTACTATTCCTAGATATAAAATGACCCAGACAACATTTCAGAAATATGCAAATTAGCTCATTATCTTTATAATGTCATTTAAATCACTTTCCGCATCTCTAATTTCTTAGGACTTTTTGTATGTTGTTCAAGGGAGTTTCCTGAACAGAATTCATGAGAACATTCCCATGTTGCAAATTTGTCCAGACCCTAATTCCACGGTAACGGAAGGACATTTAAACAAAATTTATGAAATTTAATCAAATAATTCCAGGATCCTACTTATGATTCACCATTGTAAATTACATTTCTGAGATGCTTGGCGGGACATCTATGATTTATTATTTTTTCATATTTTTTTTTACATTCCGTATATTAAATATGGGCACTAATGAGGCCGGTAACGGAAGGACGGCCAAACGGACATGGATTTTCATGTCCTTTAGTTATGATCCATTCTCTCTGAAGTTAAAAGGAATATCATGTTATATTTGATCATAGTCCATTCCCTACTGTTCAAAGAGTATTTCAACACTTATTTGAAAAAAAAAATGTAAATTGGTATATTAATTACAAGAAGTTAAATGCTTTAATGTTCGGTAACGGAAGGACAGTAACGGAAGGACAGAGTTTTTGATTCATTAGAAATATACTTTAGGGCCCTCAAAAGACTGAAATTATCACTTGAACACACATTGCGATATTAAATCATCCAATTTGCTACCTTAAAACAGAAAAAATACCAGAAAGGAATGCAACAAATCAAGAAAATCTAGAATTAGGGACTGTGTAGTCCCATGTATATAGGTTCATGTATGGTGTCTGTTTCTCCTATCAGGAGACGCCTATAATTTTTTTTCTAAATCATGTAAACTTAAAGACATAATTTTATAATCATGATTTATTAAAAAATAATCCAGAAAAAATAAACTAGTTCAGAAATAATCCTCATTTGATTTTTCCACTTTTGGCTCATTTGGAATGGAATTGCATATTGACTGAACTATAGAGTATTGATAATGTAAAGCGCTTGTGCCCGAAAATCACTGTCTCTCGGCATACCCCCCCCCCCCGGTAGGTTCCGTTAGTTTGTTTTGTTTTCGAAAACAAGTGGCATTATTATGTCGAATACTAACCTGGGTAACTATTCTTGCTGTTTGTCTAATGTTACATTGTATTATTTGACATGTAAGTAACATTCTTCATTTCAAACAAAGGAAACTCGTTATAATTGACGTAAATTGAGATTAGAAAATCGAGTGATATTCAGTACATTTCAGCACGGAGAAGAGTTCATAAAAACCCCCAGGTATCTGTAAAGCCCATTTAGGCGAATAAAGGTGTGTATTTACAAATTGGTCTATGGGGGGCCGTAACATGAATAGTAATAGTAATGATAATGATAATAATAATAACAATAATAATAATAATAATCAACTATGACAATAATAATTATTGATTATACTAATCACAAGTATTACAATGATAATCGTAATAATCATAATAACAAGAATGATCCTAATGATGATAATGATGATAATAATATTAATAATAATTCCAAAAAATTATTATAATTATTCCCGTCTTGAATAAGCCTTTCTCCTCCGGAATGTCCTCTAATCAAAACTAATTGAGATTTCGCCGTAATACAGTACTAGCAATACTATTAGTAGTCCATTAGGAGTGACAACTGATTTAGAGTGTGCATCTATCGCAAGGTTGACGTGTGACCTCGCTGGAAATATGAGAAATTTAATTATAACGGACAAATCTTTAGATACCAAAACTATTATAAATACTAGGATAGGGGCTGGGGTAAGACTTAGGTCTTTTACCGAACCAATACCATCCTTACCTTTTCTCTCCGCTTCTTTGTACTTTTTATGGTACAGTATGAGCTGAACAGAAGGCCAAGAAACAAACAACATAAAACATAAAAACAAATCACAAGCGTTATGATTTTGCTCGACTATGAGGTGCTTATAACGAAAATGTTACCTTGTTCAAATTCCCATCTTCTATATAATCTCTCCTATAGTAAAGGGGTGGTCACATTGGACGCGATCCCGCGCGACTATACCCGCGAATGCCGTACGCATTAGAACACAACAAATTAGCGTATTCTATACACTTCACTTAAACATGCGTGCCCATTTTTACGAGAATTGGCCGCTCTGCATCCGAGAACATAATTAGCCTGGCCTTTTTAAAGTTCAAACGGCTCGCCATAGATTCGCTCCAATGCGTACCGCATTCGAGGGGTCTAGTCGTGTGGGACCGCGTCCAATGTGACCAGGCCTTAATATAATGCGCGATGTTTGAACATCGTTTTGTGGACTCGACGCCCCTTATATCCCTTATATCCCTTATGTACACTTTAATGTTTTAGTCAGTAATGTATATTGAAATAAAAAGCCATTTTGTCGGAAAACGGGGCTCTTGCTAAGTGGAAATTATTTTGGTGTATGAATCTCAATGCCAATTCGTATATTCCACCTAAACGGAGAAAATGTAATTATGAAGAACATGAAGGACGAGTTGCATTGTTGGCTAAATAGGGCATATGATGCAACTAAAGGCCTAGTCACACAGGACACGAGTAGACCAAAGAATGCAGTACGTATTTGTACAAAGTTATCGCAAGCCGTTTTAATCGAACCCGTGGTATCAAGAAATAGGACAATTGATATCAAGAAATAGTTTTATGTTGTTAACCAATGGCAATTCTTGATATCAAGAATTTCATTTCTTGATCATGAAACGAATTCTTGATATAATTAAAATAGGAATAAATGTTAATACGGCCTGCCATAGATTACGTACTTCATTCGTGGGTCTAGTCGTGTTCAGTGTGACCAGGCATTTAGGTATGGGGGCCCCGTTGCAGGAAGAGATACAATCGATTGTTAGTTAAGGGGTGGTCACATTGAACGATATCCCGCACGACTAGACCCACGAATGTGGTACACATTGGTACGAATCTATGGCAAGCCGTTTTAAACCTAAAAAGCCCAGGCTAATTATGCCCTCGGACGCAGAGCGGTCAATCGCCGTAAAAATGCACGCATGTTTAGTGAAGACGGAAGTGTTTAGAATACAACAATTTCTTGCCATGGATTCATATAATGTGTACGGCATTCGCGGGTATAGTCGACGTGCTTGATCGTGTTCAATGTGACTACCCCTTTACGATTGATCGTAAGTCAGAAAATTTACGAGTTTCACCTCGTGACTTCCTCCCTACCCCCTTACCCATCTCATTGGCCGAACTGATTATTATATACGCCAACGCTGGAAAGAGCACGATCCCCGACATGATCTAAAGCAAACGAAATGCCCAAGCTTTTAAAATTACTCAGTATAAGTTATTAGGGGTTTCAACGAAATGAATGTATTGTTTACTCTCAGTGTGCGTATGAATACGTAACCAAATCCTATCCCATATCCGTTATTATTTTCACACGAAAATTGCTAAAAGTAGAGGACAGTCCTGGTCAAACAGAATTTTAGTAACTACAACGTAAAGGTTATCATTAAAAACCAAATAATAAAAAATCCCCAAAACAGCAAAGGTACATTGCTGTTTTTCTTCAAAATGGCAGCCATTAACACATGAGGGCGCTCTCCAGACACTTCAGGTTTCAACTGTTTTAAAAACAAAAAATTAGTGTTTGGTTCACAAAACTAGTATAGTTTGTCCCCACCATTTATTCAAATCGAATATATATTTGTTTTTATATTTTCTGACTATGATATTGCGTGTGTTTTCAAATTCTACACCAAGTTCTTCATTACCTTAGAAACAAATTATTTCTTTGAGCTCCCCCGAACTTGACCAAAACTATCGTTGATAAATCTTAGTCTGAAACACGATTTAAAACGCTGATTGTGCAGGGGCTACACGTGTCTTATAAAAAGCACCACCACGTGAAATGACTCTTAACTTTCACATGTATTTCTCCTAAAATCTTGATCGCGCGTTTAAAGCCTGGTCACATTGCACGCGACTAGACCCATGAATGCGGTACGCATTGGTACGATTCTATGGCAAGCCGTTTTATCTCTAAAATGGCCAGGCTTTGATGCTCTCGGACGCAGAGCGGCCAATCACCGTAAAAATGTACACGCTTGTTGAGTGAAGAGCATATGGATTCGTAATAATGCGTACGGCATTCGCGGATATAGACGTGTCCAATGTGACCACCCCTTTAGATTTTATTTTGTTCATGCAATCGGCGCATGCAATGTATTCATACAGGCACGGAGCATAATAAAGTTTTCCCAAAGTGACCTTAATCATACCTTTAATGACGTCATGTTTCTTTATCCCCCTCCTGTGTCTGAAATATTTCGTCACTATGGACTGATGGAGAGAGGTCTTTCGATCACGTACCTCCTATTATGTTCATTTTGTAAGGTTGCACTGTATTATTTTCTTTAATATTGATATTGCAAAGTCCTAGAGATAATAAATGAGTGCTACAAAAGACTTGTTTATACTGTTAAGTAAAATCTTTTGTAGTGCTTAGTAAATCTTGTGAATGTCCTTGGAGTGATGTATGAACCGTTCTCGATTAATAAACGTTATATGTCGAAATATGACCAGCGGAAAGGGTACAATGCTCTTTGCTGACCAATTGCCAGAGGATTGTTTGCATGTAAAGTAGTCCTTACTATTTGTAAACAACACAAATTAAACATATGAAAATATCACAGTTTACTATCCAAATGATGCGATTCCACACAAAACAACATGACACGAAAACCGAAATAAAGTTCAAGAATATGTTTTAAAAATTTCAAAATCTGCGTGTTAATACAAAAAAACAAACAAACCACATTTTCCGAATGCAAATCAAACAAAAGGAATGGATAATTTAAAAACTAAATACAAGAAATAGTAAGAACACATTAAAGCAAATATATGAAATCTTTATTACTTACAAATTGGATTGATTATTTTGGCAAAACAACAATAATTTATTTCTCAATCAGTCATCAAGGATGTTTTAAGATCAGAATAACGAAATGTGATTTTGTAATTCATTACAATTTATTGGTTTAGCGTATCATACTGATAACTGTATTGAGCGAACATATATTTTGCTATGCAGGCTCACACAATTATGTTGTTTTAATGAGCATAACTTACAACAGTTATATATTCTCGAATGCCAAATAGCATTAATTTTAGGAGCAAGAGCTATAATGATAATAGAGTTTTTGATAATACTAGCTTCATATAGTTTTTGTAGAATAGATAAGGAAACTATACTATACAGATTGCACGATATAACGAAAACATAAAAAGCCAACTCAACGAATTGTTACTCACAGGGATAAGCACATGAAGCAAACGAATTTAAACAAAATACTGTCAATACATATAAAATTATGCACACACAAGCTACTGCAAATACTGAAGTGATTTAGAACAATTAAATCATACACATCATTGTCAAGAAAATTCCAAGTAGAAACAAATTAATTTCAGCACTCATTATAATATAATGCAAAGTAATTTGGCGTTACTATAGTACACACGCTTTCATGCTATATATCTTTTAATGGTGAAATGCGTTTATCAATTAACTCAAACGGCAACATAGCATAGCACTTAACGAGCCAGATTTGGCAAAGATAAACATTTGTACTGAAACACACCATGAGGATTGAATAAAAAACGAAAAAAAAAAATACTTTCGCTGTCATTCCAAGGAGAGACACGTACCACCGTGATGATAGTACTATGACCATATATAAAAACGTTATATGATAACTTACTTAAAGGGAGGGTTGAGTATTGGTCAGCTTAACTTTAGTAACCAAAACGTGCACCATTACGGAACAAAGTACTAGTAATAACTTCACCATGCTCGAAATGTTAAAATAAAACGACTAAGTAAAACGTATGTTATCATTCAAAATAGCCGTTAACACAAGAGGGCGCTGTTTTAAACAAATCATTGATTTTAGCCTTTGTTCATACAAAATTGTGCATTTTATGTTTTGATTAGGGGGGCACTTCTGGACATACCGATACTCAGCCCTACCTTTAATAACTCTTAGCCACGTCATCCAAAATAAACTTAGCAAGTTAAGCAGTTAAAGGAAGAGTTGAGTATTGGTATTTCCCGAAGTGCCCCCGATATTTTGTGTGAGATAATGAAAAACTGACTGTCAAATTCGAAAGAACAACAATTTTAATGACATAATATTCTTTATTTGGTAAAAATCGGTTCAGAAACGGCTGAAATATCCATAAATATAATTTTGTTCTTCAAAATGTTCTTTATTGGTAATAAGAGGGCAACATTTAGACTTGCTTGAAATAAAAATCGGAATGTTTTTTTTTTTTTAAGTCGGTAATGATTTTGCTATTGAATCATTATTTAAAAAAGGACATTGAATGCACAATTTTTAATTAAAAATGCTAAAACCAATTAATTTTTAAAAGAGCGCCCTTTTTACTTGCAATGGCTCTTTTTGAATGATATCAGGGGTTTTACTGAGTCGTTAGACTAACGGTTAGTAGTTGTGTATACTTTTCGAGCATGGTGAAGTTGTAACTATTACTTTGTGCCGCAATGGTGCAGGTTTTGATTTAATGCTAAAGTTTAGATTGACCAAGGTCATGTAGCATAATTTTTCGAAAATACTTGCAAAATATCTGCTCTTAAATTGTTGGTGAAATCGGTTACTGAAATAATCTCATCTCAAATTTAAACAAAAATTTAATACATGATGGTTCACTTTAATACTGATTATGTAAACATCGTAATGTATGAGGATGTTTCCGACAAATATTTATGCACGTTATCATTTAGTATCACACAACGTGCCTAGCATACCAGTGACGTATCGATCGATCATAGAAACACGCTAATTGAATAATACCGATCCAAACTGCATTAAAGCACGATTTCGTCCGGTGAGAGGGAAAGGGGCAGTAAGTGGATTTTGGCTAAAGTTGAGTTCTAAAAAACACTTTGTAGGTCGGAACTTTCCCTACATGCTCCATATGATGTTCAATTTTCAGATGGTAAGTATCTTTAATTTTGAATATTATGAAATATAGAAGAGAGCAAAATATATATATTTTCGTTTTTACAAGGATTTAAAGCTTTGAACATGACTATCTCCAAAGGACAAAAATAGTCACTTAGCGCCCTTTTCTCTCGCAACCAACTGTCCACTCAATAAGCCTGTCCCTAAAATCTTGCGAAAACATATGCTGGTAATACTGATATGATATAGAAATAACGCTGAATGGTACATGATATCCGAGATGGATGTATATTCGAGTTTAGCACAATATACTAAACATAACTATATACTTCATTAATTAAATCCTGTTCAGTGATTGGTATAAATTGCGTCAAACATAGTTATACCCATGAAGAAAAATGTGCTATACTTGACGTCATTCATGGTATAGTAGTAATGCAATACTCGAGTCCACACCCTTATCATGCTTATAATGAAGCTAGTGTGTAATCGAGTTTCGAATTACTTGATTGGTGTGAAACCCGAATTTCAAAATACAAAACAGCAATTTTGTCCATGGTGAAGGATGTAAGCCCGAGCTTTGCATTGCAAATGATGTGTCCATTAAACATTACTTTTGACCATGACGATTAGTGTGAAACCGAGTTTAACATTACTTTTGACCATGATGATCGGTGTGAAATCGAGTTTAACATTACACTAAACATTATTCATGTACGTAATGATTGGTGTGAAACCGAGTTCAACATTAATACTAAACATATTTTGTGTCCATTGCAAAACATGACATGTTTCCACGATGATGAGTTTCGAATTTCACAACAGTTGTGTGCTATCCATGACTAAGTCCATAGTGGTGGTTTGAAACCGAGCATCGAATTTAATACTGAGCATGACTGCATGGCATGTGTCCATAATTGGCGGGCGACAACCCGAGTTTTGTCAGCGCACGAACTCTAGTACTTAGTATGGACGCGGAAGAATGGATTGTAGAAAAAAAAAACACAGTACATTTATGTTCTGACGGAATTGCCGATACCCAGAACTGTGTTCGCCGATCCGATCCCATATCGACCAACTGCAGAAACAAAGAAATACAATAACACGATCATGTTAACGAATTATTATAACAAAGATCGATTTTATATTCAAAATGTGCATTGACCAATGCATTTTCTTTTTTAGATTTTATATTACAAAAGGGAGCCTTCGCTGGCACTATGCAATCAATGACTACAATAGCTGTAACAGTAAATGTTAGGGAAAATTTGAATTATAGGAAAGCACAAGCTGATCTAAAAATACATTCATTCCCATATCAGTATATATCTCAAACATAATTTCGTCAAACTTTGAAGTAAAATGCAGGTAAAAGCTTGTCAAAAATAACCCCCTTTATGTAATTAGAAGCATACAAATCACCGTTCCTGCGTGGGGGTGTATGTAGCCGACGTATGGAGAGGCGTTATTATGTATTACTATTACTTGTAAAGAAATGTCATGTATTTGAAAAGAAATGCCTTTTAGAATTAGAGGCGGTTTTCTGTCTTGGCAATATAGCTCGATCCGAACAGAGTGGATACGCCAAGGTTACAATAATCCTACGTTTGAATGATTGATGAAGAACACCGT
>JAUELG010124345.1:0-10375 GCA_031471515.1 Dendraster excentricus | reverse complement strand
TGGAAAATCACAATCTTGGGAGAAATATGAGAATAGATCTAACAATGGCAGGTTCTGGGAATAAGGAAGAAGCATCATAAAAAACTATCCCGCAGTTATTTGCTTTTTTTTAAGTCACATGGCTCTTTTGAGCAGGCACATAATTTTCGTGGAGCACATGTTTCTCATCAACTTGAATTGCTCCATTTTCCAAGTGAATTTTAATGAACATTGCAGCAATGAAAGCCTGTATAGATCATTAGGTAACCCAATTTTCTGCTCCGTTTTGCGTAAAACGTAACGTCATGGTACTTCGAATTGTGCTATTCAATTGGATAATATTATCGAACAAATTTTCGAAACCATGTACAAAGTGAGTGCCGTGAGAATAGTCAATATCATATTTTTGCTAATTTCTCTACCATATAACGTCCATTTGACTTAAAATGTTCTTACAATACCCTGTGGACATATGCTGTAATGTATATAGATAACGACAATATATATTATATCAACCAAAGATCACTTTTGCACATGTCAACAGAGTTTCTATATAAGTGTATCCCTTTAATCAATGGATACAAAAGACTTACAGGTGCCCGGTTCCTGTATCATCACCTCCCCGTTCTCCGGTACCATGTGGCTGTTGTACCTCTCCAGCTTCACCATGGCCGTCTTCTTCTTCCCCTCGACGCGGTCGACGCCGAACTTGATGTCGGCGCAGTCCGTCTGGAATTCGTACCTGTCATTCAGAAATAAAGAACGTTCGCGCAATGAATAGATTCAATAAAGAAGGTTTTATTATAACTTTACCAAAGAAGTTTACATACAAGATCATAATCTAATTGAAAACGAGCAATCATGCAAGTAAAAGCAATTATAATGATTTCGTATTCGCTCTCCTCCCCGAGAGTAGGTCGTCCCCTAACTTGATGTCTGCGCGGTCTGTCTGGAAATCATACCCTTTTCTGATGGTCAAGTTCTTTCCCCAAACGAACACACTTACAGTATAATGAAAAGGAAACCGTCTACAGTGGCCACCAGCTGCCAACAGAAACAAGAAAAGTGGCCATTGTAAACAGGCGACCTCCGTATACAGGTTTCATAATGTAGATATTTCCAAAATAAATCAGGTCATGGTGGACGCTATACGTAGGTTAGCTGCTAGAGACAGGTAGACACTAAACCATGACCTAGGGTTTTGACCGTGCTTACCTGAGAACACTGTCCGGATGGGTGATCTCGTACTTGAACTCGATAGAACCCCCTCTTGAAACCTCGTGCGCGGTTAGTGTGTGGGGTGGATCACGGTCTTTCAGGTAGAACGACTTGGGGACCTTTCCTCCCGGCATGACCTGCATTAGGGAACGGATTTGATTTGATTTGATTTGATATGATTTGATATGATTTTATTTGATTTTATGATATTTGATTTGATTTGATGTGATTTGATTTGATTTAATTTGATTTGATTTGAATTGAATAAAGTGTATTTGATTTTGTTTGGTTTGGGGTTATTTGATTTGATTTAATTTGATTTTTTATTTGATTTTATTCTATTTGATTAGATCTAATGTAATTTGACCTGGTTTAGTTTGATGTGTGCGGTGACTTACGGTCCTTCAGATAGAACGACCTTTGGACCGTTTTTCCGGCATTACCTGTACTATGTAGTATGGAACGGATTTGGTTTGATTTGATTTGATTTTATTTTATTCGATATGTGTCGGTTTGAATTGATTTGGTTTGCTTTTATTCTGTTAGAATGTATTTGTTTTATTTGATTTAATTTGATTATGTTTGATTTGATTTGATTTAATTCAGTTTGGTTTGATTTGAATCAGTTTGATTTGATTTGATTTGATTTGATGATAACCCACAGCTGATTATGCTCACCGTCCCTCTTCATGTTTTCGAATGTCAAGTGGCTGTTAACATTTGACCTAAAATTACGTACACCCGTAGGACAATCATAACTGACATCGTAAAGTTAATTAAAATATGTAATTTTAGAGTGAAATCACGACACCTTCCTGGAACACTATGGTGTTTGTGTACTACTAGGTATAAATGGAAAACCGGTGTGATTGATGTTCGGCAAATGACCCGAGCTTTCTGGCATAGCCTAGATATGCTTATCAAACGTTTCCTTCACAACTTTCTCTCCCGTATACAGTATAATTTTTTTTTTTTTTTTTTTCTTGATTATGTAAACTAGTTATTATCATTACAAAAATATCTAAGTTTTGCAATTGTCTTACAATTTGTAATAACCCCTAACTTACCTGTGAAGGACACTTTTCGTCTCCATCCGGGTCCGTCATGGTTCCGCCCCAGTACACAGGCAGTTGGTCGGCGTCAACGAGTTTCAGCAGTTCCTCTTTCCAATTACCTGTAAGTCATTATCATAAGCCTAATATGATGATTTTCTCAAACTGTGTTTACCTGTTGCTACTTAAAATCGAACACAATTATGGTATTTAACTTTTAACAGAGGAAGGAAATTCGTAATTATGAGAAAATATACCCAGCAGAATAATTACATGTAGAAGTCTAGCTATTATATATATTATTAAAAACGATATTGAAATTGAAACGACATTGCTTATGAAAAATGCATCGTTATCTTAGCAAAATAGTATTTTTGAATATATACACGATCTAATTTATTCCCACGGCAAGAATATTGTTGATTGCGGTATGCCGTTTTTGTATTAGCAAAGGGTTGGAATGGACGGAAGTGTTCTGGAGTTTTATTGATATACTATGTGCGTAGCAAAAAGTTTCATTAATAAGTGACGTACGTCCCACAACGTGTGTCTTCCAGAACGAAAGGATGAATGAGGCTAAAGGTCAAATGGAAGCAAACAGTAAGACAGCATGGAAGTGTCTTTCTGGAATCATTTTGCAGACAAATGAGTAACAAATCAATTATTGCTCGAACATGCTTCCCGCAACGTGTATCTTATTGCGTGTGTATTCCTGAAGGAAGGATTTGATGAGGTTGAAGGTCAAATGGAAGCAAACGGTAAGACGACATGAAAATGTATATCTTTAACTTCTGGAAGCATTTTGCTGAAAAATGTGTTAGTAACAAATCAACCCCTGTTCGAACATACTTCCCGCAACGTGTATCTTATTGCATGTGTATTCCCGAAGGAATGGTATGAGGGCAAAGGTAAAATGGAAGCAATACGTAACTGTATTTTGGAAAAATTTTACGGATAAATGAGTAACAAATCAATACTTGTTCTAACATACTTCCCACAACGGGTATCCTTTTGCCTGTGTCTTCCCAAAGGAAGGGTTCGATGACATGGATGAGGTTAAAGGTCAAATGGAAGCAAACAGTACGACAACATGGTAAATGTTTTTCTGGAATCATTTTGCTGACAAATCAGTAACAAATCAATAATTGTTCGAGCAAACTTCCCGTAATGTGTATCTTCTTGCGTGTGTCTTCCCGAAGGAAGGGTTTGATGAGGTTAAAGGTCAAATGAAAGCAAAAAGTAAGTGTATTTTAGAATAATTTTACGGACAAATGAGTAACAAATCAATACTTGTTCGAACATACTTCCCGCAACGTGTATCTTCTTGCGTGTGTCTTCCCGAAGGAAGGGTTTGATGAGGTTAAAGGTCAAATGAAAGTAAAAAGTAAGTGTATTTTAGAATAATTTTACGGACAAATGAGTTACAAATCAATAATCGTTCGAACATACTTCCCGCAACGTGTATCTTTTTGCATGTGTCTTCCCGAAGGAAGGGTTTGATGAGGTTAAAGTTCAAATACAGTAGAAGCAAAAATTATATGTCTTTTGGAATAATTTTGCCGACAAATTACACTTACCAAAGAAGACTGCTTATTAAGCAGTCGCTAAGCAGTCGCTTAACCTTCGCTTAGCATTCGCTAAGCCTTCAAGGCCCCGACTGCCTAAGCTAATGACAGAGGGGAAATGAAGACCTTCAAATAAGCAGTCCTCAAAAATAAGCCTCCAAGCCTTAGCAGTCCAAGATTGCTGATTGCTTAAATAAGCAGTCATCATAAATATGCCTTCAACCTTTGAACAGTCCTTAGCAGTCGATGGCATAACAAGTAGTCCTACGATGGAATGCCTATTTAGCTAAGCAGTTATTTGCATGAAGGCTTAATGCTCATCATTTTTCAGGAAATTGTTATGAGGCCTTAATTTGTAGTGGAACGTTGAAGACCTAATTCATGAAGGCTTATATGGCAGTTAGAAATTGGGGGGGGGGAGAAATATTGCCCATGGCATCATGCATCTGCAAGAACTGAAAATCAATGGAAGCATGCATATGCAGTCTACATAAGCTATTCTGCCAATAGATTTTTGACATTTGAGGTAAGATTAACTGTTCACTTTCATCATTCCTACATGCATGCATTACTTATAATCATATTTAACACGATTGTGCCAAAATGTATCATATAATCACTAATAAACTGACTTTAATCTATCATTACATGGCAGTGCTATATTTAAAAAATAATACTACAGTCCCACTCAAGGAGTTTTGTGTGGGCTATTTTTTCAATGTTTGATTGTGGATTTACAGATGTATGCATGCATGTTTTGTTACTTGCATTTGAGTCTGGATAGCTAGATACAATTTCCAACATTTTGCTAAATAATTGAATAAAAACGCAATTATGCTTCATGACGTGGAAATTTGGCGCTATATACTGTACCTCAAGAAATTACTTTTCAATTGAAATCGAAGGCTAAAAGTGAAATCAGTCGCACCTAATCGCATATTAACTTGACCATATGAAGGCTTATAAGCCTTTAAGTGAAGACGGCCCACAGCCTTATACGGACTGCCTTCGACAGCTTATAAGCCTTCGAAGGCTTAAAAGACAAATGGACTACATAACGTGCATCGAAGGCTAATTGCATGGAATTGAAGACCTATCTGTGACTGCCTAGCGAAGGGTTATCGAAGGCTTAGCGAAGGCTTAGCGAAGGCCTTCAGTTTGGTAAGGGTAATGGGTAATAAAATCAGCTATTGTTCGAACATACTTCCCGCAATGTGTATCTTATTGCGAGTGTATTCCTGAAGGAAGGGTTTGATCAGGTTGAAGGTCAAATGGAAGCAAACAGTATGACAACATGAAAATGTATTTCTTGAATCATTTTACTAACAAATGAGTACATACTTCCCGCAACGTGTATCTTCTTGCGTGTGTCTTCCCGGAGGAAGGGTTTGATGAGGGCAAAGGTCACGGGGAAGATCTTGGGTGCATTGATGACGAACAGCTTGTGGATCAGCTCGGGGTAGTGCTGCTCCGCAAGCATAGTCGTCTAAAAAATAAATAAAATAAAAAAGTATCAGCAATAACTATAAGGATACTAACTAAACAACTAAACGTAGCCTTTTTCTTAAACCTTCAAATGGCTGTATCTCGATCTTAAATAAAGGTATATCTTTAAAACTTTGCGGAATGATAGCATTTTGACACTGTGTGATACTAAATTTGTTAAGAAAGGATTTTTATTCTGAAAATTTGAAGTAAAATGCAAACAAAAAATCCCCAAAATGTAACGGCTTTTTGTGATGTGCAGCGCCCTCTCTAACAAGACTGGACAACCACTTTAATCGGAATGGTGATAGATCATATATAAAACTGGATACATGTCAATAACTGCACAGATACTAATTATCCCAACTTGTTTGAGATTGATTTGGGTACCTTGATGAACATGTCAAATCCAGGTTTCCAGAGATGGTGAAGACCGAGGTTCTCTAGATCGAAGACCATGACGGATCGACCCTCGGCTCGCTCCACCCCTTTCTGTCAAAATGGAAAGGAAATCATATGAAAATTAAATTGATAACAAAATGTTATAAAATAGGTATAAGAATCCATGCATTCTGATTGGTCAATTAGCATGTAAAAGATTTTCACCGATGCATGACTAACTCAGGTTTAAGTTTCACATGTTTTGAGCCCATTTTATTATTTTAACAAATGCTGCCTGCAGTGCACAGGCATATTTTGTGGATCAATAAAAAGTATCTGCAAAACAAATGTGAAAATCACATTATCTGCAAAAAAAAATGTGATATGTGAAAATCAAGAGCCTTGGGTCGGTACTTTCAATTTCAGTTTCAGTTCATTTTATTTCATTTCCAAAAAATATATACACAAATTATTGTAAAACAGACCAAATAATTCATTATATGAAATTAAGTAGATGTACAATGAAATAAGAATTATACAGAATACATAATGTGATTGAAAATGGAGGGATCCACTGGAAAGCAATGCTTGTAGATTGTGGAACCCTCGAGTAATTGTAAACGAAGCAATTAAATGATAATTCTTAACCGATTTGAAGAATAATTTACAAACGTGTTTTTAAAAAATCACAATAAATTATACAATTTCAATTTGAATAGCTTCCAGTAACATACAAGGTGAGCCACTGGTCGATACTTTTGCCATGGTTCGGTACTTTTGCAGCCATGCGTCGGTACTTTTGGCCAACGAAGCCATTACTGGGAGGAAAGCCTGGTTTTCACATTTATAAAACAATTGCTGCATATAGGCATATTCATGAATCGCTAAGAACCGACGTATGCACTCTTTTAACTTTGGAAATGGTCTAAAACCATGCCAAAGTTAAACTCGTGCATCCAACTCTTACCGATCCACTCATGCCTGTGCATCACTTGTATGATAATATACTCGATTTATATACATTACAGCCTAACATGATTGATAATAATCTATACAATTGACATAAGACTATATTAAAAAGGAAATACTGTGTTCTGATAGTCGCAAATAGATTCCCATTACCTATGATCATGATGATCTAAAACATACGTTACAATCCTTCACATTTTCATTAAACGTATACTGACAAATGTTTACATTTATTTCAACTTAAATAAAAAATGAATTTACATACTAAACTTTACTGACCTTTTTGGAATATTCGTCAGCCTTCTTCACATGGTATTCAATATGGTACGTATACGTCTTCATAATGTCACTTCCTTTCGCAGAATACATAATACCTGAATTCAAACATATAGAGGAAACTGACTAGAAATATATAAATAATTGCACATGAGCAAGGAAAAATAGACCTTGCCGGGAATCGAACCCGAGACCTCTGCATATAAACCATCAAACCATGAAGACTTTTGAGTGGCGGGCGTTAATATAAACCCTTTTTAATGCTCGATAGTTAGAAGCAATCTGTATCGCTTCGTGCGATCCTGTGCCTTTCTCTATAAAAGTTGATTGGCCCAGTTTATGTAGTTTTTGACTATCGAGCATTGAAAATGGTTTCATAGGAACATACAAAAGTCTTCTTGGCCTGATGGTTTGGGCACTGGTCTAGTATTCCAGAGGTCTTGGGTTCGATTCCTGGAGAAGCCTATTTTTCTTTACCCATTTTCAATCATAATACCTGAATGTAAGAAAAAAACAAAACGTCATGCTAGCATTTTTTTGTACCAAATTAAACTAAACAAAAGATGAACAATTACTTCAAACATATAGGGAAACTGACCAGAAATACAAAAAAAAATATTGTGATATAATAATGCATTGTATTGTTAATTTACTTTTCGAATAAATGATGAATAAGTTTTTTTTTTTTAAATCAACCTTTCGGGTCTATGTTTCCAATGGGGTTTATGTATACTCCGTGTCCTTCCTTTGAGATGCCACAAACTCCTCCGGACCAGTACTTCTTGAGAACCTGACAAATAAAAGACAAAATTGTAAACGAAATTACATAAAATGTAAACTAATTAATGTAACGTGGTGTCTATGGTTTAAAGCAAACTACTGTATATCGGTACTCAAATCAACGTTTATTTAAACAAATCAGATAAAATGTGCTATAGTTACAATGTATGCGGGTAGCTCATATTATACAAATATATATACGCGTGTGGAAATAAAAACAATTAATATCCGTCAAAAAAAAAAAATTTTTTAAAGAAACAAGGTAAATATGAACATAAGTCAATTCGCAATTCATTGGAAATTATAAACAAATCATTTACTTTATACATAAGTTTTAATTGCAGTAACATTCAATATGTTACGAGATAAATATTGGATTTTTACAGGTACATACAAAATCCAAGAAATTCCAGCATTCAGAATGAACAAAGAAAAAAATAACTGTACAGGCTCAGTGGCGTAGCTACGGGGACCTATTTGGGTAACACGTCCGCCCGATCCCATCCCCACCCACCCCACCCCTCCTTCCATCCATCCCCTCCCGCTGTAACAACAACAGAAAACATACATGTACCATTTGTTTTTCTTTTATATCGATTGTGCCGTTAACAATTTGCTTGCTCCCCCCGCCCCCTCCCCCCCCCCCCCCCCGGCCCCTCAAAACAAACAAACAAACAATCAGACTATACCACGCGACGCATCTGTGCATGGTGTTTACCCGTGTTGTAATTGCTTACTATCTTCTACATATTTTGTATAACACTCCTCTTGAACGAAAGAGGCATTTATTTAGCCATTTAATTTAGTTATGTATAAATATTCAGTTACCTCTGGAATTTCATAGGTATCGAGAAGCGATGAAACTTTGTTTTCTTTTCGCCACTCAACGTCCTGGAATATGAAATAAAATGGTTCAGTATTAATTGTTTTCATTATTCATTATTCATTAGGTAAAAATGAATAACATACAAATATATACAACTAAATAAGTTCTAAAAAGATATACAGCTGAATAAGTTATTCGATATGGTATTACCTTATGTTGTGATACTTGTATTATCATGACAAGTACATGTATAATAAGTATTGAATGCAATGACATTGGCATAGTTGCTTATGCATAAATACACATAGTTTGCATTACAATGGTAAATGGTAAATATTTCTGAACTTTATAATAAAACCAACACAATCAAACACCAAACACATGATATAGTTTAGCCTTTTAACAAGGCGATCGTGGCTGAACTGCCGCCTGCGCTGCAGAAAAGACTGATTGCGCGATGGAGACTATCCGGAGAGTGGCGAAGCCACGAGTCCACGAGATTGTGCACTGTAGTCGCGCTGACCAGTCGTTCCTGCATAATTCGACCGTGCATTCAACTCGGGTCAGGCGAGACAAGCCTCGTCAAGAGGCTAGATACAGTTAAGCTTTTTAATGCCAATATTAAAGTGCAAAGTGATATGCAATAACCCCCTCACACACCAGGGGATTTTTTTTTTTTTATTTGAACACTTCAATCATACAAATCTTTGTAACGAAAAGGAAATTTTAAAAAACGAAACCTGTCCCATGATTTTGTTGTCAATACGAAAACAATAAGGTATGAGGGAACCGCTATAATTCAAATTGAATTTGAAGGATTTAAACAATGTAACTAAGACATTTTAAAGAAACAAGGGCAAAAATGAGAAAGTACGACCAGAGAACAATGCATGTAGTAGAAATAAGTTCAGGACTAAGCAATAAGTGATGGAAATGACAAGAATAAGCGATAAATTAATTCAGCAAACGGAGTTGATATACAGATATTGACTGTCTTGAGGGGCAATATAACATTTGAGATCCTCGAGGGAAGTTATATCTGTGTCGAGGGACATTATATTTTTCCGAAGCGCGTAGCGCTGAAGAAAAAATATAGTATTCCGAGACAAAAATATAACTCCCCCAAGGAAATGAAATGTTATATGGTTCCCGAAGAAAACAGTCAATATCTGTTATATTATGATGACCTATATAGATACAAATCAAGATAAATATAAATTTGGTGTTGAAACAAAATTATGGACAAGGGAAAAACATTAGATTAAATCGAAATCCTTCCAGTAGAACAAACGTGTTATTATCGAAATGCTGCGCAAAATGTTTCTTTATTGAGCTTCCTTTCAAATTTACTTTCGGGTCGCGCAATCTGCGTAGAAAGCTTAACAACGCTGCGCGCGCCAGGATGTTAATACGCGCACATTGTTCATCTCCACACACCCATTGTGACGTAAATTACGTCACCGGGCAATATAACGCCGTTATATTGACCGCTCGGTCAATATAACGCTTCTCATCCTTGCAGCATTGGTCACGTGACAGCATTTTGACCAATCGCACACCAGTATCTTTATAGGTCATATGATATAAGAGTATTTTTTACTCTTTGATCAACTTATTAAGTTGGTAATAATATCACCGGTACTTACTTTTCTGAACATCTTTTCGCTCTTCTTCAAGTCAAAGTGCCTTGCTTTTATTTGAATAAATGTGGAGAAAAGAGAATGTGGGACACAAATTAAAACAAGCATTTAATTATCAAACCTTCTTCTATACAGGGTGGCCCAAAAAAACGGAATGGGGCACTTCACTAGATAAAATAACAAAATGACTAGGTCCATCGTACA
>JAUELG010124233.1:0-16764 GCA_031471515.1 Dendraster excentricus | reverse complement strand
TATTAATGTTGAGACGTAGGGCTGGTCATACAGTAATTAAAATTGCATTTCGAGGGGTCAAAATTTCCTGTACCCGTGTATAAGGCGCTCCCCCCACTTTGCCATCTTTCCGGCGTGAAAAAAGGTGCGCCTTATACACAGAGTTTTACGGTAATCAAATAGTCTTGAATGGCGATATAGTGTGCTATGTATTTTGTTCCTTTTTGAAAATTTGCGTTTTACTAGAATGATGAATTACAAGTATATAGCTAGTGCATGCATGTCCTCATTTTATTAATCAAATAGTCTTGAATGGTGAAATTGGGCTGTGTATTGGTTCATTATTGAAAATGTGCGTTTTACCAGAATGATAAATTACGAGTATAGCTAGTGCATGCTCCTCATATTGGATGAAATTGGAAACTATGCAAGCTTAAATATTGCAATGATTATCGCGGGGGCTGTGGGCACAAATTAAATTTGCATGAGCCGCACATGATAAGACACTCATTACCGTCCTTGTGATTGGTGCATCTCTATTAGATCTCCCCTTTGGTATACCGGCCATTGCATATCTGTGACAAGCTCGATGGACCTGATTGGGTTAGCATGTGTAGATGTTCTTTTGCAATTTACTTAAATTGATATTACACACATTCACTGTACATGCATATTCCAGTCAAAGTATTAACCCCTTGATGACATGCTCGTTACTGACGATTATAGACATGCTTAAAGTTGTAGGGCAAAACGTAATACCCATATCTCAAGCCTTAGGCTAGTGCAGAACTAGATGATAGTGGAACCTTCGGATAGCTTGTATTATAAATACTTGAGTGATGGCCTAAGGTAGAAATACAAAACTCTGAACAACCTTTTGAAACTTTATCAGCAAACTGTTTATAGATGACCTCACCGAGGGTTATATACATGTAAAGGAGACAGTTGTGCCAATGCTTTGATGGAATATATAATGTACACTTGTGCGACCTGGCGGCAACACCTACTATCATATGTGATATGGCTGGCGCCTTAGGCTATAGTGCTGCATGTAGATGATAGCTAGTGGAATCTTTGGAGTGAGATATGTAGATAAGTGTGTTGCTGGCATACAATATAAATGCAAAACTCTGATCAACCTTTTGAAACTATATCAGTAAACTATTTTTAGATGACCTCACTGAAGGATATAAAGAAAACAGTCGTGCCAATGCTTTGCAAGACCACACACCTAATGTACACCTATCCTCATATTATGAGCCTTAGGCTAGTGCTCTACTAGATGATACCGGGTATACATATTGTGTTGCTGGTGCAAGTTAGAAGTACAAACTTCAATCAGAACAACCTTTTAAAAATATATTGGCAAACTATTCGCAAACTATTGACATCCTTACCAAACAGTCGCGCCAATTCTTTGCAGAAATACACATACTTGTAGGTATCTTCGCCTATCTACATATTGGGAGCCTTAAGCTATAGTGCTGCATTAGATGATAGTGGAATCTTTGGAGTGGGATATGTATGTACTAGCTGTGTTGCCGATGTAAGGTAGAAATACAAAACTCTGAACAACCTTTCAAAACCATATTGGTAAACTATTTATCAATGTCCTCGCCAAAGGTTATGAAGAAGACAGTATAGCGCCAATGCTTTGCAGGAATATATAATGCACACTTTGTGCAGCAATTACATCTACTATATTCATATCTGGAGCCTTAGGCTAGTGCTGCTCTAGAATCTTTGGATACATATGCTTTGCAGGAATATATAATGCACACTTGTGCAGCAACACCTAGCTTCTGTACTATATTCATATCTGGAGCCTTAGGCTAGTGCTACACTAGATGTTGTGCAATCTTTGGCGCGGGATATGTACATACACAAGTGTGTTGCTGGCGTAAGATAGAAATACAAAACTCAGAACAACCTTTCGAAACTATATTTAGTAAACTATTTATCTATGTCCTGTTCCAAGGGACGGATTATAAGAAAGAAGGCATTCTCAAGTCCTCCAGGCAAAAACACATATACATGTAGAGCGACACCTGAGAACATCTTCATATCAGAAGCCATATTATGTCCTTGATGAAGGATAATGGCGGGATAGCAGGACTCTAATACGTAAATCAAGTGTTTTGCTCGCATGGTGTGGAACTCGGGTTTTCAAGCAACCTTGTAAAACTGTATCACAGCAAACTATTTTTATACACTTTGCTTGCAAGCGATACAAATTTCATTCCCATACCTTTTTACAAGCATTGAATATTTTATATCTCAGACCGACCATCACCTGCGTACAAGGCAGAAATCAAATATAGAACAATCTTCTGATGTCAGCAATCTATACAGCATATATTATGTCCACATGACTTTTAATAAAATATATATATTGTATATATATATATATCTATATTGCGCTCTAAATCTCTATCACGTGACGACTGTTCAATTAGTACACACTGTGAGCAAAAATTGATTATGCAACAATACGGTCATCGTACATCTTCAAATCAGAAATCCATATTGCGCTCTAAATCCCTATCATGCGACTGCTGTATACTGTAAGATCCTATGCACGCACAAATGGCGTCGCGGTGAGGCGATATTTATCCCCTTTATTTCTTACTTTCGTATACAGCACATATATATATATACTCCCATCTACCATGCCTCCAGCTTGCATGTATGCATACCATAATAGGGTGGCGCCGGTTGTCTTAATAACAACCGCCCTCGGCCGCATCGAGTGAGGTCATATCGTAAATAAGTGTGCTACTCCCTCAGATCGGGAAGAAACAAAACGTGATGAGAGGATATTTTATATTCTTCATTTGTGATCTCTTGACCTGGAAAGTGGAAAGTTAGATGTGCATTTCCCATTTTTAGAAAGTTAATGCAAATGGTCACATCTAGGCTACTTAATAAGTTGGAAAATTTGTTCAGATGATTTCTTGCACCTCAGGGAGAGAATGTATGGGGGATACTTTTCAAGCTTGACCAGCATGAAAATGTACATTAGGTGAACACATAAATGTAGAATTTTTTGACTCTTGTAAGATTTTCTTTGGGATTTCGGGAAGGGGGGGGGGGGGCAACAAGAGAACCCTGATCCCACAAGTATACATTGCATTTTTTTAGCCTGTTATCCAGTCGCACCCCTATAATGACTGACTATAAACCAACAAAACCCTTGCCATTCGTAGCGATGTACAGGTATATTGATGTAGCCTTCAAAATGTGGTTGGTGAGATCTGTACAAGGATAATGAATTGAATAAACGATGACAAATATGCTGCATATCTGATTAGTAACTTTTAGAAGTTGATCACCTATAAAGATAGATGCATCTGCAGTATCTTTGTACTTAGAAATGTTCGATAAATATATAAATGATGCTATATATTGCTTCTGATTTTAAAGTTGAATGCCACATAAAATTCAATATATTTAATTATCATTATATTATAATTTCTTATATAGGCCTGTTTCATAAGGTCACAAATGTAGTCTACCCAATAGTATTCACATTAAATGTTGCATGATTGATATGATTACAAATACCATGTACATGTTTGCATATCTCAATGCAAAATAATGAATGAATAAATGATATAATATTAATAATAGTAGGTTCAATTGAAAGGTCGAGTACACGCAGGCATATACATGTATATGCCAGCCACCCAAAGTCTGTGGACGCAGTGGAAGAATTGTGATTTACCATGAAATAGAAGAGAAACGGCAATTTGATATTTACTCTTGTGGGGTGGTTTAGGAAATAGTAAATGTCACAGCCACGCCACATTGGATAGATCACAAATATTATGTGCTTAGCCACGACAGCAGATATTTGCAGAAAGTATCATATAAGTGGATGGTGAAATATGAGATTCTATTTTGCCGTAATTTGACATTTAGATCGAGTTTGGATGTAGTGAGGATAAAGGTTAGGTTGCATTGATCCCCATTTCCAAATTAATTCATCAAAGGTTGGAGGTTTTCTTCTTGAGAGTGATTGCGAGTGAAACTATTATATAGGTGGAGGGGGAATAGGTGCGTGTTTTGCTTTGATGATTTGACATTTAAAGAACAATAGATATAGTGGGAATGTCAGTTTATAAAAGTGGAAAATCAAAAACACTTGCGTGTCTTACATTTCCTACTGATCGTTTTTTAAACTAAAATAATTGAACTATTAACAGAAAGCTAGGTCACCTAGAATTTGTATATGTTGAATAATTACAAATATATTCTTTTACAAGTTAGATTCAACTGTAGTTTTTGTAAATCAAGTGCACAAAAGGATTAGCAATAAATTAACAATTTTAACACAGATTACATTTGCCTGGGCTCATTAAAAGTGGGTCAAATTGTTAAAGCAAAGTTGTGCAGAAAATAATATTCTTACCATTGTACTCATACTTATAAACACATGTCCGAGCCACTGAGCGAGTATGTGTGCGTGTTAAATGTGCCTACAGAAATTAAATCTTTGTAATATACAGTTATTCAACAGCAAGAATTTCATACTTTTACAGTTCACTAGTCAAACTGTATTCACTAATTGTACATGAAACATATTATAAGCAGACAATGTAATTGTGTTTTTTGTCCTCAGCTTTGGATCTCAATCTCAAGGTTATTGACGCAAGAGTCAAGATACAAACATCACACTTAGAATGCGCTTTTATATTATGTAAACAGTTGGAATAAAATACTTTTAACCGTTTAAAAAAAGTAAATTTGATATATTTGAGGGAGAAACGTCCAGGCAACATGATTTTGAAAGATAATTTCTATTGAGGTGTTTTATTATTTTCATTTCTATTTATTATTATTATAATTTTGTTTTTTTGTTTTTTTGTTGAGATAAGTTCGTGATGGAGATTAAAGCTCCGAGTTACAAGTAGATCACTAATATTTTCTATTGACATAGGACATACTGTACATTTACAATGTATTTTACATTGTTGCTCAATGTTCAGGCAGTACAAGCAATTTGCAGATCTCAACCCGGCGAAGCCTATTTTTCTTTTCTTAAAGGCATGTTCATTCATAACGTGTCATAAGGATAATTCTATATCTGTGTTTTCACCTTCATGTGAGATATGATGACAAACGCGGAACCCTGCCTGGGATACCTTCGTACCCTGGTATCTCGAAATAATGAAACAAAATGGCGGATTTTCGTCTGGTACCCCAGGGTACCGTTTATGTCATCATATACTCTGTAAGCAATATGTTTGTCAACTGTGAACTACTTCTTACATGGAGTACATGAATAAATGTGTATGGGCTACATGCAGGGCCCTGACATTTGTTACATGCTGTATTTCCAAATATGTGTGCTTTTCATTCAGAAAGTCCATTCAGAAAGTGAATAAAAGTGTGGGGGGGGGGGACTTAAAGTCGTAATAAGCTCTGCATTCAGTTGGAATACAATACAGTTGTCTCTGATCTGATTGATACATGAAGATGTAATGAATAGAACCTCCTTTTCATATTCATCAGGATTTTTTGACTGCATTTACTGCAAATTTGTTCAAAGGATTCGGTAGTCTGGATGAGTAGCTTTCTTGAATGTGTTGAAAACTGAACAGGGTAATTCACAGAAAAGTTTGTGAGAGCATGTTGAATTTGCGGTGGTATGACAAGGCTTTGGAAGTGTTTTTCTGTCTGCTACTAACTGGGAAAATATACTTTCTGTAGCTTTACGGTTCCAATTGTGTTGAAACTTAAATAGTATTATGTTGTATTTGCGGTTGTATAATAGATCTTTGGTGTAAAATGTTGGTTTCTGTCTGATACAAAGTGGGAAAATATACTTTTTTGTGGCTTTATATACTGTTCCAATTGTGTTGAAACGTGAATAATATTATTATACCATTCAGTACATTACATGATGTAGTTTGATGTATTACATGAAGATCTATACAAAACAAAAAATATCCATGGGATGGATAATCTGTAAATCACAGAAGGCTGTGTGCATGCATATTATCTGTTATTTACATACAATTACCAGTAAACTACAATTATACTGTAATGCATATATATATATACTACACTACCTGCATGATATTTAATTAATGGTATTCTGTACTCTATGCATTATGCATGCACTAAGTCGTGCTGCAATATGCATGAGTGTATTGATTGCCAGACCTTAATAATAAACTGGTTGACTTAATTAGCAAGAGCCCGAATACATGTACTGTACATGTATGCTAAGTATACTGGAGCATATGTCAGATGGTCCATTAAATATTGCTCTTTTGTCATACAGTATTTGATCAACCCATTTACACAACAGAAACCTGGTTTAGTGTGTATATATACCATAGCAAAATTCATATGATGTTATATCTTGTACATGTATACAAGCTAGGGTAATTAAAGGGGCTCTCCTAAATTGGCCATTTTCTTGAGCTTTAAATTGGAACCCGAGATTGTTCTAGAGCTGTATAATTATTCGCAATAAATGTGAACCCTGTTATTCTTATTCTTCAGAAATCCAGTCAAATAGGTCTATCCTACCAGCTAATTGTCTGTAGCATCCCACCTGTCTATAGTGTCCACCAAAATGTATCCCCTCCTCATAAAAACAATGCTATTAAAGAGGTCACCTGTCTACAGAGGCCATTTTTTGTTTCCATTATGTGGTGACTTTACACACATTTGACTGAACATTGTGCATTGAAAGAAAATGACAAGCAAAATTTATTTGCAAAACAATTGCAGATAATAAGAGTGTTTGTAACATAATATGTGTATTTTTTTTCCATAAAAAAATACACTCACATGAGTCTGAAGAAATCTTATATAAATGAAACGCCCTTCTAAGTAATGTATGATTCAATTCCATCAGTGGGGGGATTTGTGGTGGGATTTACTGCTCTTAGAAAGTGAGACACTTGACAAGAATATCCAGGCACATCATTTGTATGGTTAAAATGATTATTTCATGTATAATGTGCACAATTCTGATAATGTGATCCACTCCATGATAAGATTTTTTTTTTTTTTTTACTGATTTTTCTGCATGTGATGATGGTACAGTTCAGATTTTTTCCACACACACTCCTTTTTTTATGTTAATTCAATAATACTGATCAATTAGTTTGACCAATAAAGCTTTTTCCCACTACTGATCTTTCCCTTTAAAGTGGTCTACTAAGATAAGATAACCCGGTAACCCGGTATACCGCGTTGTGTAGCGCCATCTTTTGTCTACTCGAAGTACAAACGTATTGCGTTGTGCATGCAGTGCAGCGCGCGATTGTATGCACGCTATATCCACAGTACAGCTGTAAAAAATAATTAAACAAACTAAACTAACCCCAGGGTATCGTTTATGTCGTCATATCTCCATAATTAACACATCTCAATATTTAACCATGTATGTATTCTGTTACCATTTTGCCATGCTAAATGTGGAGCTCAAAGTGATATTTGGTTGAAATTTAGTAGATTTGGCCCTTTAAGGATACACAATTATCATTAGCACTTCAATTATAAGCCTTCTGTATAATTGTAACACTCTAACACTTAGCTCATTGAGCTGCTTATCATATGGTATCTTTTGGAACAAGATAGAAATGTATACCCAATTCATCAAGATCCAAGAATGTACCTAGGAGGTAGATTAGAGTAGACAAACATGACAAACCACAGACATTGAACAGTGTTCCATTTCTGTTTGTAAGCTAGTCTGGTATTTTTTATCAGTGGCATAGCAATGGAGGATGAGGGGGCTGTTAGGCCCGAGGCCCCCCCCCCTCCCCTCCCTTTCCCAAGTGATACATTACCATAAAACTCAATTTACAAGATGCACACATTTATAAAGATGCACCCCCAACTTTGTCAGCAAAAATAATATAAATACATTTTTGGACACCCTGCACTCATCAACATTACATTTCCTCACAGAAAAAAAAAAATGATTGGTACAGTACCAAACACATTTTTTGGGGCTGTACCTGTGTATTAAGAGGCACCCCCTTCCTTGAAATTTTCCCAATGGATAAAAGAACATGGAGATTTTAAAAATATAATAATTGTAAATCTCGGTTTGAAATTACCCTTTGCTGCATGTGTGCATGATCATGCTTGGTTGTGGCAAAAGAAAGACAAAAAGAAACATTGAAACTTCTTTGACTTAGCTTCTAGGTAGACCAGTATGATAAACAATGCAGCTAAGATGCATAGTGTATTCTGCTACTGTTTGTCTTCTTTTTTAAAACCTCTTTTTATTTGTTATTTTGGTAAGCTCCCAGACATCCGTTTTAAGAGCGTTTCCCAGTAAAAATGTTTGCCCTTGGACAATACAGTGCCAACAATCCCGTTAGATAATAAAGTGACAACTGATGTACTGGATCCATACATGGTGTAGCATAGCGTAGTATACATGTAGTGGACATCTAGAATGATACTGTTTAATCATGGATAGCCGATAGTGGTTCTGATAACTGATGAACTGGATTCATATTGTGGTACTACGCTTTTTACACAAATTAGTATGCAGTGGACATCTAGAACAATATAATACCAACAATCCTGGGCCCCATTGCAAGAAGAGATACAATCAATTGTAAGTTACGATTGATCGTAAGTCCGAAAATTCACGCGTTTCATCCAATCAGATTTGTGCAACACGAACGTGATGGTATATCTCCTGCAACGGGGCCCAGGTCTGTTAACCCGTTGAGGACTGGTCCCGAAATATTTCGGGCTTGAGTGTATGGAGAATGCGTGTTATACCAAAATCAATTCTTCCTCAACGGGTTAATGTATAAAAACGGATTCACAAAGTCCAGCTGATCTTTGAATAAGGGGGTGCTCTGTGAAACTTAACTTTTAAATGTTTGAAAAAGAGCAAGGAAAATGAACTTGGAACCAATGACACGAGCACAACTACAATTTTTACAAATATTCAACAACATTTATTGCATGGTTCATTTACTCCAGTTAACAATAATAATAATCTAACTGAAAAAGACGAGCAAAAATGTGATATTCTTAGAAAATCAGAGCATGCCTGATGAGACATTGTATGTAAAGATACCAAAATATTTGAAATCACAACTATTTTAATATGTTTAATTTACAAGTGGTATTTAAGCTACTCCTTCATATTAACTCAAAATAAAATGGTTATTATTATCATGGAACTGATTTAGTGGCAATATAATTTGGATGTATTGAAAAACATGGCGCTTGACAACTGGCATCTCCATACAGGTCTGTGTTGCCCGTGGCGTCATATAGCATTGTAATATGAATTGGTAGATGCAATTAGATTAGATGCGATGCAAGGTCATAGAAATTCATTATGAATGTTTGCGCTATGGATGGAATACACCATTCAATATCAAATTGTAGGGATCCTATGTAACAAAGCCCAGTAATGTAATAAACGCTGTGTTTTTGGAGACGTGCGTGTATTTGCAGGATACAGTGTATATAGGGGAGCCCTGCTGGCAAACCAATTAAAGCTTTACTTAAAGTGTTTGCAGTAAAATGTCATTAATTTGACAAATTAAAACCTAGCTTGCGTATAATTGCATTTTGCAACAAAGCTTGTCAATTTGTTGTTTATGCCCAGTTAATTTACATCTACCTTAGATAAGAAATGCTTAGATTTTATATTTAATGTTTCTTTGCTAGAGTTTCTAGATTTGTAATACTGTATACGCTAATACCGCGTACAGATATTTTCGCAATTTTGGAGTAAATCTCACAATTCGCGAGTGCTATTTTTTGCGATTTTAGTGGTGCTTTCATTAGTGTGAATGGTCATGAACCACAGAGGAAATGTTCGCAATAATTGACTCGCGATATTCGCGAAAATAAAACCACCGCAAAAATTACCACGTATTCAGTAAAGAAACTGCATCTCAGCTTGTTAATGTTTGTTTTTCGATCATGTTTGATTTCTGTTCGCAGATCACTAGTTTTGAATTTCTTATTAGTGGTTAGTACATTAAACAATACAAATTTGATAAATGTAATTTGTATCAAAGTCTTCATTACATGTCAGCACAATTTCTCTTGTTTTTTTTAGATAGCATCAGCATCAGTAGACAGCAATTGGCAGCCATATTTACAATAACTTTGTTTTTTATGTCCTATGTCACAGTTTTAACATAGTTTTTCCTGATTCTTTCACATGGCACCAGCATCAGTTCAATCTCATCAGCATTGGCAAAAGATCCTTCCCTTGTAACTAAACTATTGACTATTTAAAGATGAATGACTTTCAACAATTTGTATCAGTTTCTAATGAGGTTTTTTGTGTCTTCTTAAATTTGTTCATCAGATGGCATCAGCATCAGTAGACAACAAATGGCAGAAGGATGCCGCCGACCAGAACTTCGACTACATGTTCAAGCTCCTGATCATCGGCAACAGCAGCGTCGGCAAAACCTCCTTCCTCTTCCGCTACGCCGACGACTCGTTCACGTCGGCGTTCGTCAGCACCGTGGGCATCGACTTCAAGGTCAAGACCGTCTTCAGGCAGGACAAGAGGGTCAAGCTCCAAATATGGGTGAGTGGTCATGTGATCCAGCCTTGTTGTCATCATGTGACACAATCATGTTGTCAAGTGATCCAATCTTGTTGTCATGTGACCCAATCTTGTTGTCATGTGATCCAATCATATGGTCATGTGATCCAGTCTTGTCATCATGTGATCCAATCATATGGTCATGTGATCCAGTCTTGTCATCATGTGATCCAATCATATGGTCATGTGATCCAGTCTTGTCATCATGTGACCCAATCATATGGTCTTGTGATCAATGTCAAGTGATCTTCGGAAGATTTTTTCTACATATAAGTATTTTCAAAGTTTATTCGATATATGACTGACCATTGCTATTGAGTATTCTTTACTTTACCTACCGGTTGAGCAGTGGAATGACAACTTTAAAGGGTGTTTATTACAGCATGACTGGGGGGGGGGATAGACTCTGTTGAAATTTGACAAATTTGAAACCCAATATTACATGTATGTAGTCACTAAATATGCTCTAGAATGAAGTATAAAAAAAAAAATGTTGACGATCATGCTATAATTTTTCTTGTGAATATATTTTCTTGATAGTGAAACTTTCTTTTGTTCCAAAATTATTATGGGAAATATGCAATCTGTTTTTTTTCTGGGGCCACTCTGAATAGCTGTTTGCATAATTGACACATATGAGCGGATAGCTCAAACGGATAAAAACAGATCAAACAGTGGTGAAAGTTGCCTCCATTGCTTTATGCTCAAAACTTGCTACCGGATAAAAAAACCCCCTAGAAACAGAAAAAGAAACGGACATCGCCCACCTGACAGTAAGAAGCAGCTTTTACCGAGCAAGAAATGAACAAGAAACGCATACAAACGGAGATGAACAGATTTACATATTTTTTGCTCACCATCACGGCTCTGTTAATGCTATCCGGTGATACGGGCTTAATGCTTTAAAGAAGATGTATGTAAAAAGCTAGATGGGTAGCTGAGAAAGGAATAATCCCTAAAGTTTTAAACACATGTGCCCATGGTGATACATATAGAATTGGTAGTCATTAAGAGACAAGGCAAATAATCACACTTAATTTAGCTGGATATTTTGTTCAGATTCTAAGAAATGTTATTTTGCTTATAAATAAACTTTGCAAAAATATGCTCGCCCTGCACAATTATATGTACATGTAGACCTACATATTCAAAAGGAAATATAATTGAAATAGATTGAGACAATAACCATATACTGTACCAGCTGCCCTTAAGCTTTACATTTTATACATGTAATATATATTAGTACACTTTTGTCTTGCAAATTATAAGCTATGCAGGGAAAATAATGATCAGGTACAGCTGCACTAATAATCAGTAGTGGGATTGGTATTCATGAAGAGGATATCTAGCTTACTTGCTATTTATAAATAGTCCTCGTTCTATAAGCATCAATTTACATACAGTGACTCACTGATTATTGATCAGGGCCAACTCGCGCTTGGATATTGAGCTGCATTAGCATACAGTTTTTTTTTTCAATACCGACCAGTAGGCCTACGTGGTTCACATGTAGTTCATCTCCTATGATGACCAGAAGGTTCTGGGTTCAAGTCCCTGTCAGCTTTTATAGATCTCAACTCTGTGAGTGCCAATATAATGCTTTGTACCCTTTTTCAAGTATCAATTTATGTAGCAATTACTAAATTGTTATTGGTTGGGGCAAAAATCTTGCTTGGATATTGAGCTGCCTTAGCATACATTTTTCTAGTACCGATTGGTGCTATATAGTGGGCGTAATGTGGTTCAGAGGTACTTTATCGGTCTCGTGAACAAGAGAATACAAAGGGTTAGACATTATAATTTCTTGATCGTGAACAGTTGTGTGTACATGATCGCCCTTCTTTTTTGCAAATTTCACACACAGTGCCCACTTCGGTAGATTTCATTTCTTGAATAGTACTTTAGATTATGTTATAGAATACAATTTTAATATTTCAGTTTTGAAAATGACAATTTCTTGAATTTGTGTAAGATTGCCCTTCTTATTGGTGCAAATTTCACACACTGCGTATATAGGACAAGATAGATAAAAACACACACACATTTTGCTATCAGATGACTAATCCTCTTCTGTATAGTTTACTACTTGAAAAGTACTTTTGATTAACATTTATATTGTAGAATACAATGTTTTGATATTTTAATTTAAAAAAATGATAATTTCTCGATTTTGGGCAAGATTTCCCTTCTTGTATTGGTTCAAATTGCATACATCATGTAGATGTATACGGGACGAGAATGGAAAAAAAAAACAGACACCTTTTTGCTATCAGATAACTAGCTCACTTCCGTAGAGGTCACTATACTTGAATAGTACTTGAGATTGTGGCCCGGGGCTAAGTACAATGGAGATGGGCGCCACTAAACATGCCCAAAGGCATGGCAGGAATCATGCCTTCATTTTGTTACGAGTACTTTGGGTGATTTTTGCTAACCTTTTCGGTATAGATGTGAAGGTGTGGGACCATGCATGTATTAAAGGGACTTTAATACATTGTCCAAATGCTCAAAATAAAATGTTAATTCTAGTGGTTCCTGTATACCTTGTTCTATTGGCATTAACAATAAAATTATGGGACAGGTTTCGGTTTTTCAAATTTCCCTTGCGTTAATATGTTTTCCAAGGGTTAAGCGACCATGAGAGCATCGTTAGACACCCTTTGATGAAATTTTGCAGCATTTTGATGATAGTACGAGGGTGACCGTTCCCCTTCACTGCGCTTCACACCTTGTAAAGCACTCAAACATGTGCCTCGTTGCTCCCGCAATGATCAACATTACCCACGGTCCATGTAAATACCAAGATGTTGGCGATAAATACTACATTACTTGACACATATGTTTCGCTAGAATGAAATAGGTGTTCGTAATGTACTAATGTAGCCTCCACTTTTTTGGCCAAAAACAAAGAAAAAGCATAAAATAAAGAAATACATAACAGGTCAAATGTGGTCAGCCCCCCACTTTCAAAATCATTCTGCGGTCCGTGGAAAGTGTGTAGCCACCGTGAAAGCATCAAAGTCTGTCTGATGACATGTTGCCAGTATGTGATGATAGTGCGAGTATGACCTTTCCCCCTCACTGCACTTCACACCTTGTAAAGCACTCAAACATGTGCCTCGTTGCCCCCGCAATCATCAACATTACCTACTGTGCATGTAAATACCAAGATGTTGCCGATAAACATGACACATGTGTCGCATGTTTCACCAAAGAGTAAAATGGGTACTCGAAATGTGCTGATGGTTATTTGGAAATTTGCTATAGAAAATTCAAATGGTTAACTACCTGGCTGTGTCTGAAGGAGGTTAAGGAGCAGCAGCCCCCCCCCCCCCCATCCCCTTCTACTTCCGCCCCTTCTCCCACCTTTGCCCCCTCCCCTTCTCCCATTTCTCACCCCTTCTATTACCCCCTTCTCCCCCATCCCATTGCCAACCTTATTGCTCCCGCACTAAACATTACCTACTGCCCATGTAAATACTGAGATTATGCTGATAACACTACTTACATGTAGCTTGGGGGCACATGCGTCACCCAGTCTTCATGATTGCATGCGGTGGAGGCAAGGGACTCCCAGCATCTCTCCCCACCCCTCCCCCCAGCAAAAAAAAGGAACAAAATAAAGAAAGAAAGAAAGTAAAAGAAAAACACTGATTGCCTCCTGTGATGAACATTACCCACTGCATGAGAGAAATGATTCTAAATGTACTTAAAATTGTACTGGTGGTTTAGAACTTGTTGTACAGGGTGGCCCAAAAAAAACGGAACGGGGCACTTCCCAAAATAAATTACCCAAATGTGTATGTCCATCGCATAGGGTGTCTTTTCAAATGAACAGCGACACCAAGAACAGCATTTTTGGTGGTGTAGTTTTTATTTTAGGGCGCTGCGAGTGAGACCATGTCAGTTATCATTTATTGTCAATTTTCACCTCGTCGACGCCAGTTAATAAGCACTCCCTGCCCGTTATACTATTGTGCGACCGTACCTATTCTCTTGGCATACGGCTGAGCGCACACTGACAATAGTGCGCGATGCTGTATGCTATGAATAGCGGCTCCGTACACGAGACTTGATGTACCAATCACTGGCCTATTTAAAACTGGTTCAAAAAAGGACCTGACATGGTGTCATTCACAGCGCCCTATCCGATGGACATGATACATTTTTTACTATATTTTGGGAAGTGCCCCGTTCCGTTTTTTTTCTAATGGTAGACAATTACCCACTGCATTTATGTAAATACTAAGATATTACTGAAAACAAACAGGCAACATAGTACTACTTAATGTGCTAATGCTCTGCAAGTCGGTTATATAATTTATTAAGCAGCCTACCTCCTGACTGCCTTAAATGGGGGCAGGAGTCCGTATTCCCCTCCCCCCCCCCCTTCCCCCTACCCCAGCCTGCCGTATATCCCTCCCCTAGTCCCTGCCCCCATGAGCTAAATAAGATAAAGGAATATGGGATACAATTTTGTATCCAGCCCCCCACCCCCCCCCCCCCTTTCCCTCCCCCCTCCGGGCCAATCCACCCTGAGCCAATCACGATAACAGGATGAAGAAAGATGTATTAAAATGTTCCCTACAGGATGTAAAATCTCCATAGAGTAATACAGGGCCCTACCATGAGCTGACAGGCAATGGGTTAGTGTACTGCATAGAAACATTTTGTCTGGATCTGCAGTAGATATGAAACTGTTTGTGTGTTTCGTTTTTTTTTCCTTTTTCCAACTACATCTAGAAAGCTTTTCTTTATGTAAGTAAAGAATAAAAAGTAAAAGAGTAAAAAGCCTGCCATCTTATATCCACCCTACATGCAATACATTTCATTTGCCGTTGAATCTTGTTGTGCACATGTGATGCATAGTATGTAGCTTCTGTCGATTCAATATCTTTTCATAATTCTTAAGTGAGTTAGTCTCTGATAACACTCCTCCAACCTCAATCCCGATCCAAATTGTATACGTGTTAGTTGCCGACTGAATGAGTGTATGTGGACATAACATGCCAGAAGAATAAAGGAGATTTGGACCCCGTTGCAGAAAAAGATGCAATCGATTTTAAGGTTGCGATTAGTTGCAAGACTAATGTACCTTTGAACCAATCAGATTTGCGCATTACATTGCATGATCCGACTCTACAATTGATTTGCATCTCTTACTGCAACAGGGCCATGGACGAACTAAGGTTCAATATATAATTTATAGCGCTTACAGATGATTATCAATCATATATAAATATATAATTCTAATTATATATAATGAAAAGCTATATAAATCACAATTATTATTATTATATGATGAGAAAAGCCCTCCATCTGCTTCTCCAATAAGTTGCACTTGCTATTTCCAAGGAGGAAATTCCAATACACGCAGCTCTTTTGAATAAGATACAACATCTGCATCATGTATGAAGGAGAAAATGGCAATATAGCCCCTTTCACAGCTACATGTGCCTAGAGATACAACTCTCTAAGCTCCACCGAAAAAGTGTCGCCCGCCGAACGTTGACACGTTGCATTATATTCAAGAAGGAAATAACAATATGTCTGAACAACGTCTGCATCATACAAGGAGGAAATGGCAATATAGCCCCTAGATAAATATATATCTGTTTTTATATATTGCGCCAACCGATGATTGCTCCACCGATAGAGTGTGTTGACTGCATCTGTCGTTGTTTGCAATATTGCCAAATTGGGCAGTTGCGAGATATCGCCCGCCGACCGTGATTGATCGCCCCATTAGCCGAATGAAAAGTGGCGACTGCTCTCGCTGGTTAGGTCCCAATAGCTAGATAGGTGGTGGAAATTCCATCACTCTGAAAAACACAACAACACATTTGGGGTATTGAGCAAGTGCATTGTATCATGTACATCCACTACGAAGCCTCCTGATTGTCCCCTCACTTTTCATTCACACCCCCCCCCCCCCTCCCTCCCATTCTCATGTATTTTCATCTTTTCTTCCATGTTTTCCTGCTTACTATTTTTTCTCTAATTTTCTACCCTTTCGTGGTCTACCTACTTCTACTTACATTGTATATCCCTCTGTCAACCTTCCCCTCTCTCTCTCCTAACCCTATGGTAATTGTAGGGGCTACCTAATCATTTCAGGGGGCTATTTTGAAAAGTAGGGGCAAAGTTGGGGGGGGGGGGGGGGGGGGGGGGGGGGGGGGGGGGGGGGGGGGGGGGGGGGGGGGGGGGGGGGGGGGGGG